>BPLR01009092.1:0-25815 GCA_021605095.1 Caerostris extrusa | reverse complement strand
TAAGGTATTAAAAGTTAAAAATACTAAAAATATATTAACGTTTTAGTAGTATATTTTTTAGTATTTTTTAAGTTTTAGTAGCTTGTAATATAAGTAGTAGTATAAGCATAGTATTATTAAAACTAACATAGAATTACTAAAATTAACATAGTAATACTTAATAATATATAGCATTGTATATTAGTATTTTTTAACTATTACACAAATAATACTAAATCCTAAATTATCAAATAAATTAGGAGCGTGCATTTTATAATTTCCCCCGTTTCCTTTTATTTACGACATCGTCGGTTTTTCGTATGTAAGTACTTGAAGGGAAAAAATGGGGCTTCTTCTAAATATAACACCAAACCATTCAGAATTTCAAAGCACACTTCTTATTTATAAGCATTTCTCTAGAACGGATACCAACTATCGTCCAATTTCGAGTAGCACAAACCCGTTTCCATGATTCACAGATTCACACCCACTAATTCCACTTTCCTGCACCATCTGGTCCAAAGGCACTTAAAATGCTGCTGCCATGAATTATGAAGTGCGATGGAAATTATTTTCCAATTTGCGGGTGAACAGCGTCCGGGAAATTACAAACCCCAGGAAAAAATCTCGGCGGCACGCACCAGGAGATGGCTCCGAACCACACCCCAAAATAAGACCCACTTCCGTAAAGCCATCAGAAAATGGATACGTTCTAATTCCGATCTCGTGCAATCAATAGCGGTAGTTTATCTGAAATCGTGATTATGAACCAACCAACCCTTGGGACCTGAGGGGCAGGCAGGTAAAGGGTTGGATGGAAAGTGAGTATTAGATTAAAATATGCTTCGAGATTATTCTTTTGCTCCACCTTGAAGACAATGATTGATTGGGCGGTTCTGAATGCATTGTTGTGAAAGATGATGTCCTTCTGTTAGATGTACGACGGCAATTCAATTATATATTGAAGTTCTGAATATTTTATGCGTGCCTGGCTTTGTCTGATAATCATTTAATTTTTTGGCCTTTTTTGTCTTACAAAATGGTAATAATTAAAACACATTGCTTCTATAGCATAATTTTTACATTGGTCAAACAAATGCAGTATATACAGTTACACGTTTTGCATTTCCACCTATAGTACAAAAAGTTGATCTTAAGAACGTTTCTAAGCAACTATTAATGTTTTTTTTAATTATTTCTAAACTACCACATTCTTTCTTTATATGTGAATTCTTGAAATTATTTAATAAAGATCAAACCCCCATGTCTCGTAACATACTGCTGACATGAGCAACAATTATCTACTAATAAGTTTCCATAATTAATAGTTAACAATACTACATTAAAAAATAGTAAATAATTTGAAAATACTAAAACTATATTACAAAATTAATGCTATGCTTCAATTACTACTTATATTACAAGCTGTTAATACTTAAAAAATACTAATTGAATTTACTAGTAAAAAACACTAAAATACTTAAAAATACTAATATACAATGCTATATACTATTAACTACTACACAAAAAAATATTAAATTCTAAATTATGAAATAATGAGAAGCTGCATTTTATAATTTTTTTTTATTAATTTACGACGTCATCGGCTTTTCGTATGTAATTATTCAAAAACGAAATTTCTTCTAAAATACCACAAAAACCATTCAGTTTTGAAAGGGCACTTCATTTAAGAATTTCTTAAAAATGGGACACCAACTATCGTCCAATTTCAAGTAGCACTAAAAGCCCCTATTCCACGATTCACAGATTCCCACCCACAATTCCACTCTCCAGCACCATCTGGTCCAAAGGCCTCCGAAGGCACTTAAAACGCTGCTGACATGAATTATGAAGTGCGATGGAAATTATTTTCCAATTTGCGGGTGAACAGCGTCCGGGAAATTACAAACCCCAGGAAAACTCTCGGCGGCACACACCAGGAGATGGCTCCGAACCACACCCCAAAAATAAGAGCCACTTCCGTAAAAACCATCAGAAAAATGGATACGTTCTAATTTCGATCTCTTGCAATCATTAGCGGTAGTTTATCTGAAATCGTGATTATGAACCACCCCCTTGGGGACTGGCAGGTAAAAGTGGATTGAAAATGCTTGCGTATTAGATTAAAATATGCTTCGAGATTAATCTTTTGCTCTCCTTGACGAAAATGATTAGATTGGGCGGTTCTGGATGCATTGTTGTGAAAGATGCCATCCTTTCTTTTCAATGTACGATGGGGAAGTTCAATTATATATTGAAGTTCTGAATATTTTTAGGCATGCCTGGCGTTGCTGATAATCATTTAATTTTGGCCTTTTGTGTGTTACAAAATGGTAATAACTAAAACACATTGCTCCTTATAATGTATTTTACATTGATGAAACAAATGCTGTGTATACAGTTACACGTTTTGAATTTCCACTGTTGTACAAAAAAAGCTGATCTTAGGAACGTTTCTAGCCAATTATTAAAATTATTTATTTTTTTTTTACTTTTTATACTACCACATTCTCTTTTTATGTGAAGAATGAAATTATTTAATAAAGATCAAAAGCCACATGTCTCAACTAACTGCTGACATGAGCAACAATTATCTACTTTGAGATTCCTGTCATTAACAGTTATTAGTTATGATTGTGGTACATGGACATTACAACAAATAATGAGATACTGAAAAAGATACTAATCATTAACTAATAAAAAATAGTTAGCATTACTAAAATACTAAATAATACTAACAAATACTGAATCTAGTTGAATTTCATAATTTCCTGTATTCATTTTACTGGCAATATCAGATTTTCGTATGTAAAACCTAAAAATACTAAAAATATATTAACGTACTTTAGTATTTTTTAAGCTTTTCTTAAAGTAGCTTGTAATATAAGTAGTAGTAGCTATTCCATATTCACTAAACTAACATAGAATTACTAAAAATTAACATAGTAATACTTAATAATATATAGCATTGTATATTAGTATTTTTTTAACTATTACACAAATAATACTAAATCCTAAATTATCAAATAAATTAGAGCGTGCATTTTATAATTTCCGTTTCCTTTTATTTACGACATCGTCGGCTTTTTCGTATGTAAGCATTTTCACAAAACAAATTTCTTCTAAATATAACACCAAAATCCATTCAGAATTTCAAAGCACACTTTTATTTATAAGCATTTCTAGAACGGATTTAACTATCGTCCAATTTCGAGTAGCACAAACCCTTTTCCATGATTCATTTAGATTTTTGTGTTACACCCACAAATCAAATTCCACTTTCCTGCACCATTGGTCCAAATGCACTTAAAACGCTGCCTGCCATGAATTTTGAAGTGCGATGGAAATTATTTTCCAATTTGCGGGTGAACAAAATAGCGTCCGGGAAATATAAAACCCCAAAAAAATCTCGGTGGCATGCACTAGGAGATGGCTCCGAACCACACCCCAAAAATAAGACCCACTATCCGTAAAACCATCAGAAAATGGATACGTGTATCTTATAATTTCGATCTCATGCAATCAATAGCGGTAGTTTATCTGAATCGTGATTATGAACCACCCCCTTGGGGACAGGCAGGTAAAGGTTTCTATGGGAAAATGCTTCGTATTAGATTAAAATATGCTTCACAGATTAATCTTTTTGCTTCACCTTGTCGACAACGATTAGATTGGGCGGTTCTGAATGCATTGTTGTTGAAAGATGCCGTCCTTCTGCTAGATGTACTATGGGGAATTCAATTATGTTGAAGTTCTGAATATTTTATGCGACCTGCGTTGCTTGATAATCATTTAATTTTTGGCCTTTGTGTGTTATAAGATGGTAATAATCATTTTAAAATCACATTGCTTCTATAACATTTTTACATTGGTCAAACAAATGCTGTATACAGTTACACGTTTTGCATTTACACCTACTGTACAAAAAAGCTGATCTTAGGAACGTTTCTAAGCAACTATTAAGTTATGTGATTTTTGAATTATTTTCGTACTACCATATTCTTCTTTATATGTGAAGACTGAAATTACTCATTAAAGGTTCAAAACCACATGTCCCATAACTTAATACTAACATGAGCAACTATTATCTACTAATAAGGTTCCATAATTAATAGTTAACAATACTACATTACAACAAATAATAAGATATTAAAAATACTAATATAGTACTAATACTACATTAAAAAATATAGTACTGAGACTACTTTAAAAAAATACTATAAAAATACTAATATTATAATTACTACTACTATAAGTATAATACTATATTACTGATATACTAAATAATACTAAACTACTGTTAAAACTATGATTTGGGCTAACCTACATTACAATCTACTAATACTTAAAAAATACTACTAAAATATACTACTAAAAACACTAAACACAAAAAATACTAGTATATAATACTATATACTACTAACTACTATACGAGAAATACTAAATTCTAAATTAAGAAATAAATTAAAGAGCGCATTTTATAATTTCCGTTTCACTTATTTAAAACGTCATCGGATTTTCCGTATGTAAGTATTTCACAAAAGAATTTCCAAAACCCATTCAGTATTTGAAAGGCACACTTTTTATTCAATCATTTCTAAAAGGGAAACCAACTATCGTCCAATTTCGAGTAGCACAAGACCCTTTCCGTGATTCACAGATTCACACCCACAATTCCACATTGCAGCAGCATCTGTCCAAAATTATCCAAAGGCACTTAAAACGCTGCTTCCATGAATTATGAAGTGCGATGGAAATTATTTTCCAATTTGTGGGTGAACTGCGTCCGGGAAGTTACAAACCCAGGAAAACTCTCGGCGGCACGCACCAGGAGATGGCTCCGAACCACACCCCAAAATAAGACACACTTCCGAAAAGCCATCAGAAAATGGATACCTTCTAATTTCGATCTCGTGCAATCAATAGCGGTAGTTTATCTGAATCGTGATTATGAACCACCCCCTTGGGGACGGGCAAGGTAAAGGAGTGCATGGAAAATGCTTGATATTAGATTAAAATATGCTTCGAGATTAATCTTTTGTTCCACCTTGAAGACAATGATTAGATCGGGTGGTTCTGAATGCATTGTTGTGAAAGATACTGTCCTTCTGCTAGACGTACGATGGGGAATTCCATTATACATTGAAGTACTGAATATTTTATTCATGCCTGGCTTTTGCCTGATAATCATTTAATTTTGGTCTTTTGTGTAGGTTACAAAATGGTAATAACTAAAACACATTGCTTTTATAAAATATTATAATTCTATATACAGCATTGTTCAAACAAATGCTGTATATACCGTAGGACGTTTTGCATTTTCACCTATTGTACAAAAAAAAAGCTGATTATTATGATTATGATGAACTATTAAATTCTGTTATTTTTTAATTATTTCTATTCTACCACAACCTCCTTTATATGTGAAGACTGAAATTATTTAACAAAGATCTAAACCACTTGTCTAATTTCGATTTAGTGCAATCAATAGGGGTAGTTTATCTGAATCGTGATTATGAACCACCCCCTTGGGGACCAGGGGGACAGGCAGGTAAAGGGGTGGATGGAAAATGCTTCGTATAGATTAAAATATGCTTCGAGATTAATCTTTTGCTCCACCTTGACGACAATAATTAGATTGGGCGGTTCTGAAAGCATTGTTGTGAAAGATGCTGTCCTTCTGCTAGATGTTCGATGGGGAATTCAATTATATATTGAAGTTCTGAATATTTTATGCGTGCCTGGCTTTGCCTGATAATCATTTAATTTGGGCCTTTATGTTATAAGATGATAATAACTAAAACACATTGCTTCTATAATATAGTTTTTACATTGTTCAAACAAATGATGTACATATACTAATACTAATTCATTATAACCTAATGTACAAAAAAAAAGTTGATCTTATGAACGTTTCTAAGCAACTATTAAGTTATGCTATTTTCTAATTATTTTTATACTACATTCCCTTTTATATTTGAAGACTGAAATTTTTTAATAAATATCAAAGCCACCTGTCTCGTAACTTATTATAAACATGCGCAACAATTATCTACTTTTGAGTTGTCTTGTTGCTGTCACTGAATTTTGAATAGATATTGGTTATTATTGTGGTATATGGGCGTTTAAATTTTAAAGACTTGCTTCCCTCTTCATGCAAGTTGGGAAAGGTCGAATGTAAGATTTAGGGTAACGACTAACTAGTATACAAAAATAGTTACTTAGTCGACTTAAGGATATGACTAGTTAGCTATACGATTAACTACTATACAAAAAATTCTAGATTATGAAATAAATTAATGGGCGTGAAATTCATAATTTTCGTTTAATTTTATTGACGATATTAACAGATTTTTCGTATGTGAATATATCACAAAAGAAATTACCAAAACCATTCAGCATTTGAAAGCGTACTTTTATTCAAGAATTTCTAAAAACGGACACCAACTATCGTCCAATTTCGAGTAGCACAAGCCTCTATTCCATGATTCACAGATTCACACCCACAATTACAATTTCCAGCACCATCTGTTCCAAAGGCACTTAAAACGCTGCTGCCATGAATTATGAAGTGCGATAGAAATTATTTTCCAATTTGCGGGTGAACTGCGTCCGGAAAATTACAAAACCGAGGAAAACTCTCGGCGGCACGCGCCAGGAGATGTCTCCAAACCACACCCCAAAAATAAGAACCCACTTCCGTAAAGCCATCAGAAAATGGATACGTTCTAATTTCGATCTCATGCAATCAATAGCTGTAGTTTTATCTGAATCGTGATTATGAACCACCCTCTTGGGGACCGGAGGGGCAGGCAGGTAAAGGGTTGATGGAAAGTGAGTATTAGATTAATATCTGCTTCGAGATTAATCTTTTGCTCCACCTTGAAGGCAATGATTAGATTGGGCGGTTCTGAATGCATTGTTGTGAAAGATGCTGTCCTTCTGCTAGATGTACGATGGGGAATTCAATTATATATTGAAGTTCTGAATATATTTTATGCATGCCTGGCTTTGCCTAATAATCATTTAATTTTGGCCTTTTGTGTGTTATAAAATGGTTGTAACTAAAACACATTGCTTCTATAACATATTATAACTGTACTACTGTGTCCAAAAAGTAAGACCATTTTTGAATTTAAATTTCCCGGTCATATGGTATTTCATTTTTTTTTTCTTTTACTATCCTTCAAATCTCTGTGAAATTTTTCGTCAATAATATTCATTAGTATGTATATAATTTATTATATAATATTCATTTGAGTTACGTTTGGTTTTCTGAGATGCTAAAACTGATTCCGGCGATTTTTGAAATGTCTGAATTAAGTGTGTTAGAACTTGCATTAAATTGTATTTGCAGAAACGTATAGAATGTTTCAGAAGGCATTCGGTGAACATTCCTATATCGGAAAAATGTTTAGAAATAGTAAAAACAGTTCAAAGTACAAAATTGCACATTGACAAACGCGTTGAGCCTTCAGGTCGAACATCCACCTCAACAGCCGATGCTCACGTTCAATTCATTTGGTGCTTTCAAACCGTCGATTTACAACTAGAGGCTTGATGAGAATGATGGAATTTCAAAATTTCATTTTAAAGATGTTTTGATCCTCAAATGCGTCAAATCTCGATTGGTACCGAAAGTACCGAATGCGGCAGCTCACTACAGTGATTCTTCTACTTTTTCGCCAAAAATGAGACCCATATCGCTCCACAACCACCGCATTCACCTGATTTACCATCGTACCACTTATTCCCTAAATTCAAAAGACCACTTGGGACACCGTTTTGATTCGATTGAAGAGACATTTCAAAATCGGCTGAATCAGTTTTAGCATCTCAAAACCAAGCGTAGGCTCAAGCACTAATGAATATTTTGACGTAAAATTTCCCAGATGTCAAGGACAGTGTCAACAACCTAACAAAGAAAAAAAATTTAAATAACATATGGCCGGGAATTTTAAATTGAAAATTGGTCTTACTCTTTGGACATAGTTAGTATTGTACAAAAAGCTGATCTTATGAACGTTTCTATGTAACTATTTAGTTATATTATTTCTCTAATTATTATACCTCTACTATTATTCTCTAACATATACCACCTTCTCCTTTATATGTTCAGATGAAAATTATTTAATAAAGATCAAAGCCACCTGTCTCGTAACTTACTGTCGCGCAACAGATTATCTACTTGTGGAGTCTGTTGCTGTCACTGATTTTTGAATAGATGCTGGTTATGATTGTGGCGTATGGACATTTAAGTTTTAAAGGTCTTACTTCTTCTTCATACAAGTTGGCAAAGTTCAAATGTAAGATTCGGACAGTTGTATTCACCTCTTGTGAGACTGACTATGTGATCAGTATTTTTATTTAATTTAATTTTTATTAATTTTTATTTTAATTTTTATTTAATTTTTGGTGATCAATATTTTTTTTAATTTACCAGTTGCCTGAAAAGTCATATTCAAATGTAGTGGCAATGAAGTTGTGCAAGTTGATATGCTTTAACACGTAGTGGCTTTTATTAAAAATGTAAAAAAATTCTAGTAATGCATTTATACATTTATGGATAAGCACAACACTTTATGGTTTAAAGGCATTGAGATTGCTGTTATAGTGGCACACTAGAAATGTTAGCTGCACAATGTCAATTTCTCCATTTTTTAACAATCGTTTCCATAAGTGTAATGTCTAGACAATTTACTGATACCATGGAATCTATATATAATTTTTTATGGAAATAATTGCTTCTGTTTTCTTATTTAGTGATGCATCACATTAATTTTAGTTTATGTTCGCTGGAATTATTTTAATAAAATCCATGTTACTTAGATGGAGATCTGATGTTCTTGCAATATATTCATAAGCATAGAATCAAATAAGCATAGACATACATACTTTAATGACTGATAGTTAATAACTCCATACTGATTTATAACTACATAATGAAAACGTGTAAGTGTCTCGCATCTAAATTTATCTGGTAGGAGTTTCCGGGTTCTCTGTCATACGACAGGCAATACGTCATTTCTAGTAACTATACTTTGAGGTCCCCAGGAAGCTAATGTCATCTCTTCATCACTTATCAGCCCGTTAATCATAGTATGCATAAATGGAACATAAGGCCATGCAAATATATAAAAAATACAAAGCTAATAAAATCTATTCAAATAATTTATAAATATAAAAAATCTTTGCCTTAAATATTAAAATATATTTTATAAATTTCTGTTTCATAATGGTAGTATATTATATAATTTAACCACTATTACCTCTCTCTCCATATATATATAAGAGAGAGAGAGAGAGAGATAGAGAGTTATAATGTACATATGTGTTTAACGGTATTTGCACATTAAGAAAACCCAAAAAAAAAATTCATCATATTTTCAATTACATCTGCAGAATTGAAGATTTATTAATAAATAATAAAGAATAAATGATAGGAGAGATTATACTTCTGAAAGTTTTTCAGATTTTAGATAATTGAATGAATACAAAAACACTGACTCCAGTTGAATTTTTTTCTTAAATATATCAATTTTTTTAAAGCTTAGCATGCAAAGTAGCTAAATACATATTTTGATTGTTGAAAATTTATTTTAAACGTAGCATTCCCTCCATTATTCTTTTAAATGGCATAAACATAATTACTTACTTTTATATAATGAATTTCTCAAGATTTTTTTTTTTTTTTAATGAATACAATTCTGAATAAGATTTTTTTTTATGATTGAATATACAACTTACTGCTGCTTTGTTTGATAAAAAATATCACGAGAAATATTTATGCTTGCCTGAATAAAAAATTTGTATTTATAATAAATCTTTTTTATTTTATTAATAAATGGAATAAATAAAAAAAAACAATATTTTTTTATGAATTTTGAATTCAAAAATTTAAAGTTCGAAGTTGATATAATAAACGAATTGTTAATAACTTTTTAATAAATGAAAGCATATGCATGTATTTATAATTTTATTATAGATTATATATTACACTATAATATTATATATTACTGTATTTATAGTTGTCTATAGCTTAATTCCTGTTCTAAAAATAGAACCACAATAAATGTCTAGAATGCCTTTAGAAATTATTCAGTCATTTACTGATACACATAAATTAAAGCAGTTACACATTTGGCATCAATAACAGAAGTATAACTTTTTAATGTTATTAGTTTTTTCAATTTTTGTACAGCTTAAAAATATCCACATGAAATTTGGGCTACTTGACATTGTCCACAGGAAACTCTGACTTGACTCGAAAATGTTAAATCGAAAATGTAATTTTCCTTAAAATTTATTGCAATTGTTTTTTTTCCCCTTTTGAGGCCTACTACATTGCCTTCTTCCATTACAACATGATACTGTAATGGACAGGCGGCAATGTCCATTACAGTATTATGCTGTAATGGACATGCAAAAACATGACTATCTTCAAATCTCTACACTAAATTTTTAATTTCTACGCTAAATTTTGAATCATACATCGACAACGACAAATAAATAGTTTCAGGATTTATGTCAGCAAATTTCTTTCTAAACTCAATACATCAAAGCATAAAATGCAGCTTTGATGATCAAACCATCCATCCTCTAACGACAAGGATAACATGGAAAAAAATTGCTTTTTATGCCCAAGTATGCAGAATTAAAATAAAAGCTACCGAGGGAATATATAGCACTATACGTACGTCATATAGGTACATCTTTAATATAATATATTGTCAAGTTCAAAAGTCAAAGTCAGCCTTTTTGTCAAAGTTTATTAGTAAATTGAATTGTATATCGATACGAGAAACATAGTATATATATATTATTATTATGAAAAAATATATACTTGTAATAAGTAAAAGGCAATAAGTCAGTTATATATACTCCAATACAAAAAGAAATTTCTGGAAGCTTCTTGTTAGATTACTATTAATGAATTTATTTTGCCATGAATAAATATACTAAAATAAATCTATAATATTTCTAACTGAAAACTATGTATAAAAATATAAATTATCAAATACTTTCTTTCACAAAAATATTACCTAATTAACCAATATCCAATAAGTAAAAAATAACATTGCTTGTGACAGCACAAATTACTTTTCTATGTGTATTCATTGCGTATCCACTGTTAGCTACAACCCAGAAAGTCAATATTAGTTGACTCCATTAAAAGGCACCACACTCAACTTCTTTTCCATAATTAACATGCTATTTTTACTCGTTGGGCGCAACATTTACATGGACGAGTTGACAGAATTAATCAAGTAAAGTATAATAACGGATGTGGATTTTTTTCTTGTTTTTAAACATTTTTTTTTTTTTTTGTTACCCTTTGATGACTTTGGTCTTTTCATATCCGGCATCGAGTTGATCGTCGAATGTATGTGTGTACACGCTAGCTCCTCCCATTACCCCACCCAAAAATACTGCCTCACGCAAATGCCAAACATTTGGCGAAAAAGAGCCAGGCTTCTTTTCATTTTGAAAAACATTGTACCTTCTTCTATCGCCCTCTGCCAAACACTTTTTTTTTTTTTTTTACCCTCGTTGAATTGTTATTATCAGAACTTGTTGGAAATGGAAAGAGGGTAGGTGTTGTTGATGACAGAATAACAGGGTGTGGTCCTTGGCGAAAATAAAAGAATGACACTGTTTAGATCTTCGCTATGTTCATCTGGTATGTGTCGTCTAGGGGAGTTAATATCATGCACGGATGCTTTTTTAAAGGTTGAATGGAAAATGAATTCTCTGAAAATTGAATTTTTTTTGTTTGCGTGCGGATTGTGATGCTGTTGCTTTAAAGAAAAAGAGAATTCTGAGTAATATTTTTATGCTAATGGCCTTTTCCCAGATTTGCAGAAATGCAGCGAAATTAATTAGGGAGACTGTAACTTTATTTTTTTAAACATTTATTTCATAAAAAGTTCGCACAAATAATATACTAATAATTATAATAAAAGATTTCCAAATTAATGAATAAAATTTCATTACTTATTGCCTCAAGTCATAGTTATGCGATTTAGCAGGTTTTGGCCCATTTAAAAGTTCATGATTGCTATTCATTTAAAAAGATCATGATTGTTTAGTTCATGATTGACTCATATTTCGTGATTGGAACTTGAACAATTTTACTTTAGGTTATACAGAATATAAGAAGTGTCCACGTTTAGAAAGAAACTTCAAAACATTCCTTATTCAACGAATCTTTATTTTCAATGCGGAACTTTACTGTCACGCGCCAACCGCAGCTACAAAAAAGCGGTTTTTTATTAAATTTTATATTAGGCTGATAGAAGGCGAGAAGTACTATATTGAAGGTATCGTACTACGTAGAAGTATTCTGGAATATTTTCAAAGTTTGCTTCATAAATTCTTTATCATCATTTTTGGAACCACGTTTTGTATTCGAAAAATAAGAAAATTTGGTGTTGTCGATGTTAAGCGATGAATTTTTGTAATTTTTCTAGAAAGTGAAATATTCTGGAATATTTTCAAAGTTTGCTTTTGGTATTGTATTAACGGTCATTTTTCGACTACAGTTTGTATTCAAAAAGAGCAAATCGCAACCAGGTGTTTCGATTTTTAGTTATTTATGGTTTTTTAGTAGTTTCAGAACGTGAAATACTCGTATTACAAAGTGTTTTTTAAATTAAACTGTCAATCTGGCATAAGAAGTATATTGCTTATAAATAGTAACAAAAATATTATTTATATGTCCAAGGAAATACTGATAATTTATTCAATAATTTAAAAACAAGTCAGAATAATAGAAAATGCACCTTTTTTTTCCGTTATTTTATCTTGTCTAAGAAGGAGCCATTTTATCAGGTTTAAAATGGCTCCTTTTTATTTTAATACTGTTGCCACGGGTTTTATATAGAACGAGTATTTCAATAAGGTGTTAAAAAATCAACAACAATACATGTATAACATAAATATAATTTAAAATTTAATATCAGTCTAAAATGTTTACAATCATTGTTAGAAAAAGTTAAAAATGCATACAATTTTTGCAGATGAACTAAATTTATTTATGAAGATTCGTAAAAATCAATATTTTTCGTAGAATATTTCACATAGTTCACCGGTAAAACGAATTTATTTTCCTTGTTGGATTATTGGTACCTTATTATTTACTTTTATAATATTTTGATTAATTCAAATTACTGACATTGCATTTTTAAAAAAGAATAGAAATGCCGAAACCTAATTACGTTGTTTATACACTATATTGATTACTATGTTAGGCAGGAATGAATTCCTTATTAATGAACGCTGTAGCAAATTTGATAATTTAAATTATTTTTAAACCTACAACTACTAATAATAATTAAACCTACAACTACAACAATACAGCTTTAACAATATTTATAAATATGATTAAATGTGATATAACATAAATATCCGTTTAAAATGCTGATTACAATCATCTTTGGGTAGAGTTAAAAATACATTCTTTTGCATATAAATCAAATTTATCTATGAAGATTCGTAAAACCAATATTCGTAGAATATTTCAAATAGTTCAGAGGTTAAAACGAATTACATTTTCCTAGTTGAATTGTTGGTTGCTTATTATTTATTTAAAAAAATATTTTGATTAATTTAAATTATTTTCTTAGCATTGTACTTTTAAAGAAGAAAAGAATATTTATACAACTAAATAACAAGACCCAATTACTCTGTTTATACACTATATTGATTACTATGTTAGGCAGGAATGAATTCCTTATTAATGAACGCTGTAGCAAATTAGATAATTTAAATTATTTTTAAACCTACAACTACTAACAATTTCAGCTTTTACCATAAAAAAAAAACCGAAAACAATTTTTTTTTACAACCCATTAATCTTTTTTTTTTCCACAGTGTATATACATATATATCGAGCAACTGTTTAAAAAAATTCCAACGGGCTTAATTACCTTTCGTTTTTTTTTCATGCCAACATACTGAAGCTACGTATTTCCTGGAAATAGTTTTCTATGAATTTTTCCTTGCTTTATTTTAAAATGTGTTCCGGTTTCCTGTTTCAGTCTTTTCAGAGCGTCGCTTCCCAGTTCTCTAACGAGCTTTTGGAAGCTGGAATTCAAAGCGGGCAAAAACCGATATCATTAAACCATTAATTAGTGCAAAATCGGACTCATTTGTAATTGCTATGAGAAGGATACTGGAAGTTTTAGCAATTGTTAAATGCTGCTGCTGCGCTGGATATCCAGAACGGTGGAATTGATAATGATGCTCCATTAGGCGCATTTACGATTTCTGCGTCTTCTGCCCAACTTGGCCTTATTAAGTTGGTGGAAATGCTATAATGAAGCAACCGGACGCTGTGTCATCAATTGGTGTTTGAAGAGCAGAGAAAGAATTTCGGTAATAAGCAGACTAGGAGCATTTGTATTTTAGTCTTTGCAAAAATGCATTTTTTTTTTTTTTTATCCATTTGATAAAAGGAAATTGGAGGAAAGTTAAATTGTTGTGTTATTCTATTTCAACTATTCTAATATATTTTAATAGACTACGGGATTCTATTATTGATTGATTGGCTCTATGACAATAGTTTGAAACATAATTTTACCCATATTTGGCGAATTTAAGCATTATTTGCCATATTTGGCGACTTTAAGCATTTCTGCCATATTCGGCGAATTTAAGCATTTTTTACCATATTTGGAGAATTTAAACATTTTTTTGCTATATTTGGCCAATTTAAGCTATATTTGCCATATTTGGCGAATTTAAGTGTTGACGTATTTGCCGAATTTAAGCATTTTTGACATATCAGGACTAAGAGCATTTGTATTTTAGGCCCTGACGAAAATTTTTTTTTTATCCATTTGATTAGGAAAGTTAAATTACTGTGTTACTCATATTTCTTCTATTCTAATATATTATAATAGACTATGGGATTCTACCATATACTGTGCTCCCTTGTCCGTTATATTCTCTTGCAATTTGTGAAATTATTTTATTGATTGATTGTCTCTATGACAATAGTTTGAAACCTAATTTTTGCCATATTTGGTAAATTTAAGCATTTTTTTGTCATATTTGGCGAATTTAAGCATTTTTTTGTCATATTTAGTGAATTTAAGCATTTTTTTGTCTATTTGGCGAATTTAAACCTGATTTTGAAATGTTCATCATTAGATAAAGATTGCCTTAATTGTCTCGTATTACAGAAAATATTATTTCGGTAATAAGCAGACTAGGAGCATTTATATTTTAGGCTTGGACGAAAATGCATTTTTTTCATCTATTTGATTAGGAAAGTTAAATTACTGCGTCATTATATTTCTACAATTCTAATATGTTATAAAAGATTACTGGATTTTACCATCAACTATGTTCTCTCGTCATCTCTTGCAATTTGTGATATTTTACTGTTGATTGATTGACTCTGTGACAATAGTTTGAAACCTAATTTTTGCCATATTTGGTGAATTTAAGCATTTTTGACATATTTGGCAAATTTAAGCATTTTTAACATATTTGGCAAATTCAAGGTTTTTTGTCATATTTGGTGAATTTAAGATTTTTTTGTCATATTTGGCGAATTTAAGATTTTTGTCATGTTTGCCGAATTTAAGCATTTTTTGACATATTTGGCGAAATTAAGCATGATTTTGGAATGTTCAACATGAGATAAAGATTGCCTTAATTGTCTCGTATTACATACGATATCATTATTGGAGAAATACATATCTTCCTGTATTATCTGCCTCATGTGGTTTTTGGAAAGCTTGCTTCTATGCAATATCCAATTTATGTTTGACTTTGAATCTATGTATCTCGGTGTCTTTGGATAAGAATAGTGATATTCAAAAGTATCCATGTACGTGGCCATGAGAAGTAAGAATATGAAAAGTTTCAATAGCAAATATATTTTTGTAATAAGATGTCCTTGCAAATGTTTGACTTTATCAGTTACTTGGAATTTAATATGTCAATTGTCAAATGCATTACATTTTTGCATAGTTTTAATACTTTACTACAAAGTTCTATAAGAGTATATTTATAAACCCGGACATTTCATACTTAACATAGCAAAAAAAATGTTGAAGACACTCTTATGAAAAAAATTATACAAAATGGTAAAAAACACCCTACTAATCTTGCATTAGAGATGTAATGAAAATTCAATATCAACATACACAATAAACTACATTGTTATTGGTTTTCGAGACATTGTCATGATAGGTGATATATGGAAATAATTAAATATTTTATAGGATAATATCCTACAAAAATAGTTATTGAAATAAATTTAAATTCTTACTACAATAACTATGTTCCATCTACTATGTTCATCATACGTCTCGTCATCTCTGCAATTGTGAAATGATACTATTGATTGATTGTCTCTATGATATTTTGAAGCCTAATTTTTGCATGTTTGACGAATTTAAGCATGATTTTGGAATGTTCATCATTTCATAAAGACTGTCTTTATTGTCTCATCAAAATATGATTTTTAATGCATGATATTATTCTGAGACAATGAGAAGTAAGAGGATGAAAAAGTTTCATCGGAAAATATTTTTATAATCAAATGTACTTCCAAATGTTGGACTTTTATCAGTTGCTTAGCATTTAATATGCAAATGCCAAAGGTATTTCATTGTCGTTTTTTGCCCTAGTTTTAATACTTTCCTATGAAGTTTTATAAAAATCTATTTATAAACTCAGACATTTTATACTTATCATAATAAAAAGTTTAAAACACTGTTATGAAAAATTATACAAAGTGCTAAAAACACACTACTAATCACCATTAAAAGTATGATGAAAATTCAATAACTGCATATACAATGTAAACCCTTTGTTATTAATTTATGAGGCATTGCCATGATAGAAAAAATTAAATATCCTACAAGGATATATAAGGAAATAAATTTGACTTCTTACAACAATAAATATTTTTAATAAAAAGATTTAAATCCATCAATATAGTTAACATAAACATATATTACACAAAAATGTTTTTCAATATATATTCTACAAGCAAAAAAATCATTACATGTATATTTTTATATTTTTATAAAAGCGGTATCATGCAGAAAAACGAATAGCTTTTTCATTGTAGAATTCAGCGTAGGAAAAAATTTCCATAAATAGTGCATAATCGATAATGTTGCGGAAGCAATAAACATATTTTGAACAGACACCAGATGTATTTTCACTTAACCTTTTCTATTTTTTTTAACCGAATAACTTCTTTTTTTTTTTTTAGCCTTCCATACATGAATAAAGTTTTTCGTTCAATCCCCATCGAAAATTCAATATCTCGGCTATTCTTCCTATCCCTTTATTGATCATTTTAAAATTCCAGCAAACATTCATCTTTGTAGTCTATTATAATGGTTTAGGAATTGTTCAACAGTAAGATTCCATGGTAAAAAAAGTCCAATAAAGATCATCTAAAGAATCCAGGACCCCGTCTAGCTCATTCCTTAGAATGCTTATTGGCCGAAGATAATCTCCATTTTCCTCTCCACCCTTTCAATTTCGTAGGGTACACACCACCCACCTCCACCCCCGCCAAACGATCCTTGAACATACATTCACCGGCTTACTATAAAAGAGATTTAATTAGATCCTTCGTATCCCAGAACTGGGTGAATGTAGGAATGGTACCAGAAGCCCTATAGTATAGATTCTGCAGCTACAGTTCTGCGCTTCAGGAAAGGAGGGGGACATGGTTTATTGTTGTTGCTCGATATTGGACAAAGGGGTATATATTTACATGGAAATCGAATTGGAGAAATAAATATCCTTCCTGTATTACCTGCCTTATGTGGTTTTCTTGTAAAGCTTGATTCAATGCAATATCCAATTTATGTTCGACTTGGAATCTGTGTTTGCGCTGGGTCTTTGTGTAAGGATGGTGATATTAGAAAGAATCCATGTTTGTGAAGTTAAACGAAGAATTCGTTTCATTTTTTATTTTAAGTTGGTTGAAATTTTTATTATTATCATGAAATATACTATTTTTATTGATTAAGACAGTCAAAGTATAATATTTATTTTGGAAGACTTGCTAGAGATAAAATTTCGGACGTTATTAAAAATTCCGAGTTTAATTTTAAAACAAACTTCTACGTATCTGTCAGCCTTAATATACGTCATCGTGATTTTTTTTATATTCTTGTTCAAATGCGTATTTTTTCTTAGACAACCAATTAAAACTTAAAAGAATACTGTGACGGAAAAATAAGTGGTGGTAAATTAGAGTTAATTTACTGAAATATAAATAATTATTTAAATATCTTTATGATATTTTTATTATGATTAATTGTAATTTTACATTTAAATTATTTTAAGTGCCGATTTGTGGCAACACGCGCCACTGGTGAGCATTAGAGCAAGATTTAATCCATTGGCGGCTTTGTTGTAGACACAGTTTCAAAAAATGAGGAGACCAGATGACGTTTGGGATGTTAAGCCTCTTGCTTTGTTAGTCGGACTATCTCGTGGAAGTTTTCTGATTTTCTTCCATACAATAGGCCAATGCGGGGTAGTTCCCTCTAAAAGTTCTCCGGAAAGCACTGCCATAGTTCTTCAGCGTCATGGAGCCAAGTCAGACATCTACCTACGGGTGCTCCATCACAACAGAAGCTGCCCCCTTTTCCTTCTTTTGAGAGCACACAGGTTCTTGAACTTGGCCTAGATGTTGCTGTCTACCAAGTGGGACAAGAAAAAAAAAAAAAATTGTTAATTTAAATTCACACCAAATTATTTTAATTTAAACTGCAGAGTATTTCTTGAATATTTAATGAAGTCTTGAATTTCGTATATTTTAAAATACACTAGCCATT
The DNA here is from genome assembly GCA_021605095.1 of Caerostris extrusa. Classification (NCBI taxonomy): domain Eukaryota; kingdom Metazoa; phylum Arthropoda; class Arachnida; order Araneae; family Araneidae; genus Caerostris; species Caerostris extrusa. Next base: position 7,015 of record BPLR01009092.1, on the reverse strand, counting down.
AAAGATAAATAACACAGCGGACAAAAAAAATGTATTTTAAGCAATATTATTCTAGATGAACGAGACCTAACTAGTAATATAATTTTCTCTTGTAACATAACTTATTTATAATAGATCTCCTTTTAAGTTAGTTAACAGGCGAGTTTCCTAGAAGATATTTCATTAATTATTACATGCCTTTGAGGTACAAATGATGCTCAAGATATATTGAATTTTACACTGATATTTAACATAAACAAGGATTATTAAATTTAAATTATTATTATAATTTGTATTGACGCCTACGTATATAGATTAAATTACGTATAATTGCAAAATGGATTTGGGCATTATTTAATTATTTTATTTGGCTGCTGCATTGCCATTTTGTTCATTTTAAAGAATTAAATGGTTTCTTTAAACTAATAAATGTTTTCAAGTTAGTATTATGGTTTAAATTCAATAATATTAAAATATCTTAAAAGTATTTTTCATTATATTAATTTAAATGGGTTATTTAAGTGCATATGTACATTTCTATACCTTTAATATAAAAACTTTAATTTTATGAATATTTGAATTTAAAATTTCAAAACTGAACTAATATTAATACGAAGAATAGAAAATGCTTGAAAAGAAAAATGCATATTTCTATTTTTATAAATTTATTTTAACAATACCATAATTATATTAAAATTATTCTTTTACTTTTTTCTAGTATAGTAAAAAAAAAAAGTATAATTCAAAGTTTGATTATAAGTAAAAGGTTTTATATTTTCGTAGAAAATGAACTAATTATTCAGATAATGAATACTTAATGAAATAAAAATTAAAATTACTCATTATTTATTTTCGGGAAAGGAAGTAATTATTTAGTTAATGAATACTTAGAATGAGATATAATTAAAATGATAGGAAAAATAATTTATAATTGTGTGGAAATTTTAAATGTCAGAATCTTTTTAATGAACAACAACGACTTTTAAAATATTAGTTAAGATTTTTAACGTTTCCTAATATTGCTTTCTAGTAATTATGTAGGTACATGTTTTCATGTAAATGTAGTATTAAAATAACTTAATGAAATAACTTAAATTTTGTCATTTGATGCTATAAATATTATAAATTTATACTCTCTGCATACGGTGAATGTGTAGAGTGTACAGCTACATTTAATTTCTTCTAGTAGCGTACTTTGCAGTCGCTGTTTTGAAAAATGAGCGAACTTGATAATGATCGCGATAGTGTACGGCATATCGAAAATATTTTTTAATAAGATTTCTAAAGAATTTTTCCTTATAATATCTCAATTTGATTTACATGAATTTTAAAGATGTCCTATTTTTGAAACCATATAAAATAATTTTCTTTAGTAAAGTTTCAATATAATATAAGCAACTTTAATGTAATATGTCCCTGATTGGGATAATGATTGCGACAGTGTATGGCATATCGACAATATTTTTGATAAGAATTCTCCAAAAATATTTTCCCTTACAATACCTAAATTAGATATACATGAATTTCAAAGATCTTCTATTTCTCTACTCTCATAGAGAGTAACTTTTTGATGGAAAAATTTTAAAGAGAACAAAATGGTTTTTTAGTAAAGTTTCAATATAAGATTTAAATTTATAATGAAATTTTAAATTTTTAAATTTTAAACAGAGCATGTATAAACATGTTTCAATGTAAAAATGTTAAGTGGTTCTGTACTAGAAAACTATGTTTGGAACAATAAAATAATATTAACATATTCACTCATGCTGTATATTGTTATATATAACCATACAAATATATATAAATATAATCATATTGTATATTATATCTTTAGTCATGGAATTTATACTCCCGTTTTTAAAATATAAATTAAAAAAGAAAATACAATTTTCTACGAGTTTTCATGTTTGATTAATTTAAATAAATAAATACAAACTTATTCTGTAAGTCATATATATTTTATTAAATAATTATGTTGAGAAACAGTGATATCCGTTTTGTAAATAATAGATCACTAAATATAATATCATATCAATCACAAACGAAGACACATTATAACGTTCTTGAAGCCTTAAATCATTTAGGATTTCGCTATTCAGTGATAATTTATCACTCCTTCGCGTGCGTGTTTCCAGATTTCTTTAACAAAACTGGCCTGACTCCGCACGTTTTAATGCCTCGCGAATCATGAGCATTTCCCAAAAATTTTAAAGAACCCGCAGAGACAAGCACACACAAAAGCCACTTTTCATTTTCTTCAACCCTCACGCACGCGTAGAAAACAACTTAAAAAAAAGAAATAAAAACTCGATTTAACACCTCTAAAAAGCGTAAATATGTCCTACCTCGCTAAAATCTGTTTTAAATACTGCTCAGCGTAACTTAAAATCACACACCAAGGCGAATGCAAGCCTCCAAATGAATTTTCATCTCGGAAGACGAGAGTTAAAAAATTAGTTTTCAGGATTTAAGCGTCTGTAAATGTATTCGTTTTTAAAGTGATAAAAGAAAAACTCGTAGGAAAATATTCTTGATGTTTTGAATTGCAGTTATTATTTACGAAATGTGTTCTTTCCACAGTGTGAAGAGCCGGGATCAGTTAATTTTAATAATAAATTTTAATCAAGAAATATTGCTACCAGTGCTTTTAGTAAATCGTTAGCACGTAATAAGAAGATTATTAATGTTTGTTTTATGAAAACAAGCTACTTAGTGTTTTCAGGATCACGTTTATTATAATGATTTTTAATAATTGCGATAATATCAAAAAAATTGAAAAATCAAATATTTATATTATTTATGTTTTATAATTTTCATTAATTTATTTATTGGCGCAACAGCCCATGGTGGGCCGATGACGCTTGCCTACTGGCAAATTTTTGAGACAAGAGTGTTTTTTTTTTCTTTTTCTGGATACGCGCCCAATTCTCCAACGCCCTACTTCCTGCTTGAATGGACATATTAGAATGGCTGAGCGTCTAGCGTTCTGTTGCTCGGTGCCATAGGTTGCAGGGTTCAAGTCCTGGCTGTGTCATCGATGTTTGTAGGTTCTGAATCAACTTTAAGCCTCTGGTCTCATATGACCGTCTGAAGCGCCATGGACCATATTCATATTCACCCCTACGTCAATCCCAAACTGTTGTGTAGGGCAGGGGTCGGCAACGTTTTGAGTCGGAAGAGTCAAAAATTACAATTTACAAAATTTCAAAGTTTTTGAAGAACCACAAAATTTTTCTTGCCAACAATAATAGTACTCGCATAAATAAAGTTTTTTGATAAAAATATTTATTTATAAGAAAAATATCTATTTATTCATATATAAGTAGTATGGAAGTACAATTTAGTGTTGTAAAAATGTTTAATATTTTTTACTTAAATTTAATTATTAATAATAATGCCATATATAAAAGTAGTGTTTTTGACATTATTAATAATGCCAAATTAATGCCATATATATATATATATATATATATATATGACATTATTAATAATGCCATTATTATTTATAGTAAAAATATAAAACATATTAAACATTTACTTACAAATACACTAAATTGTACTTCTATAACAAACAATTGAACAAACAAACTTTACAAACAAATTCAATGGGAGCGCTTGTTTCGCATGGTTATTGAAGTAAAAAATTTAAACTTACATACATTTTTACTTTTAATTACATACATTTTTTTTTTCTTTTTTTTCTAATGCAGTTGGCAAAACACAGACAGCTTGGTCTTGGATGCCTTAAGGTAAGTGCTGCACAGACGTACTCACTTTGCATTACCCAGGGGGCGCGTGTAACTTGAAAGATAAGCCACGGAAGCGGAGTAACAGCGCCCCGTTACGCTCTACGATCATTTTGAACCACTACCTACCATGGTTTAAAGTGGATTCGAACCACGAAAACCATGGCCGGTGGTAGCGCCAGATCTCTAGCCATTCAGGCCCCATAATTACATACATTTGAAGACGAAACAAATTCAATGAGAGCGTTAGCTTTGCATGGTTTTGAAAGTTTGGATAAATTTTCTCATAACTTGTTGTTTTAAGTTTCAAACACGACTCTAAATTTTTTTCATTTGTTAGTTGGTTTCTTACTTTACTTTTAATTATATTCATGCAAGAGAACGCTTGCTCGCACGAATATGTCGATCCGAAAGACAGTCAGCACTCCCAATGCCAACTTCATCATCTCACTGTGGCAATCTGGAAGACTATTCCATGCGTCGAATAGTTACCTCAACTCGCGCATTTCTTTTAAAGCTGTCCACTTTTGTTGCGTGACGTACGTACATTTCTGGACCTCCAACTCTTCAACTTGCTTTTCAACTCTGTAAATTTTCCACTCCACAAGCTTTACTTTTAAATCGCTCAATGTGGATTTCGTATTATTTATGTTGAGAGGATTTACTATGAATGTTAGAGTGATTTTGAATTGCTCAAGTCTGTCAGCAAATTCATCTTAATTTTTTATAACTGTGCTGAAGTACCACATGTCAACAGTTACACTGGGTTTTATCCGCGATATTGATTTCCTAGAGATTGAAATAGTAATTTACCGCTCTGCTCTATATTATATATTCTGCAAAAAGAATTAATATTTCTTCAAAACAAACCAATTCTTTTACCAAAACATAGGCTGGGTTTCCCTTTTCCTTGCAGTTTTAGATTCAGCTCATTTAATTTCGCTGTGATATCCACCATAAAGTAAAATTTTTGCAACCATTTGTCGTCTCTAATTCTGGGTGATTAATGCCTTTTCATTTAAGAATGTATTTATTTCATTCAAGCACAGAAAATATTTCAACACCCTTACCTTTGGAAAGCCATCGCACTTTATTGTCAAGAAGGAGGTTGGAATACTGAGTCTCCATTTGGTTAAAAAATTCTTTAACCTGACGATGGTAGAGTGCTTTTTGACAAGATGTTGTTAACAATCTTGATTACCAAATTCATGATCTCAACTATTTCGGCCGGAAATGTTTGGGAACAAAAAGCGCTTCTTGGTGTATTATGCAGTGAAACGTAAGAATTTCGTGGTTTATTTTGCTCTGAAGAATCGTTGTTGCCTTTATTTTTCCTGTCATACTTTCTGGCTTCCTCAGTTGTGGTAGTTAGGTATCTTATTTGGAAGAAAAAAAATATGTATAATATGCATTTCAAAAATATAATACTTATTATGTTACCTACCTTTACTTCGTTTTTTATTATTATTATTATTATATATATATATTACATACATAACTTTGAGAAGATAATTCGTTTCTAACTCTTTTTACTTGGAAACAACAAACTATACGTCACAGCCAGCATTGATGAAGACGCCAAATTGTCTTGCATTGAAAGCGAATTAAAACCTACATAGAAACATCCGACGATGGCGTCATTCGAGAATTTCCGATGGAATGACGACAGTAACGACGCGTGTCACGGGGAGAGGCGCTGTGAAAAAGCGAGTACAAGTGGATGAGAGATAGAATCGGTGCCTAATCCTCGCTAATCGATCCAGAACGATTTTTAAATGTTTTTTTTTTGATGAAATAAATAATATGTGTGCGTATGGAACTAAAGAACGGCAGGTTGCCAATCCCTGGTTGGCAGGGGCATCTCAGCTCTAGGCACAGTAATGTAGTGTGGTGGTGTGGTGTAGTATTAGCAGTAATCATATTTGACTGGGACCTACGATTTCAAGTGAATTCCGAAACACTACAAACATACATGGCTCTGCCGGTACTTGAACCCAAAAAATTGGCACTGAGCGCCAGAGCGCTATTCCATTTATTTAACTACGCATAAATAAATCGATGGATGCAGTGTATTTTTCAAAATAATTAAAAAACTAAGCAGTTATAAATGAAATTGCGAGTTTCAGATTTCTTAATCAAAACTGGCCTCCTCACATTTTAATGCCTCATGAATCATGAGCTTTTCCCAAAATTTTTAAAGAACCTGCAGAGACAAGCACACACAAGCCACTTTCATTTCTTCGACACTGACGCACAACTAGAAAACAACTTAAAAAAGAAACTCGATTTAACACCTTTTTGGGAGCGTAAATATTCTCCTACCTCGCTAAAAATACGTTTTAAATACTGCTCAACGTAACTTAAATCACTCACCAGGGCATAGAATAAAAAGCCCTCCAAATGAATTTTTCATCTCGGAAGACGAGGGTTCAAAAATTAGTTCTAGGTATTTTGCTTTATTTAAAACATATATATTATAACAACAGTTTTCATTTTCAATTCAATATCTGATTAACAACCTATTTAAAACATTCATTTCTTTTGTGCAAAAGAAGAATGCAACAAATAAAAAAAAGTAAAAAAGAATAGAACAAATGGGAAAAAAAAAAGGACAAATAAAGAAAAGGAAACATTTTTAAGTATTTCATTATATATCAGAAAAAAAAAACACATAACACAATACAAATATTTTTATTCAACCAATACCGTGAAATAAAATTAGCCAATAAAGGTAAATCAAAAATTATCTGAAAAAAATAAACCAATAAGAAATGTTGAAAACAAACACAGAAACCCTCTCCTCAAAACAATACCAATAATTTTTATAGGAATAAGTTTTAACATTATTCACAAATGGGCTAAAATTAAAAGGAATCAACAATATTTTACATGTTATAAACATTGAATTTAACCCCCAATAAAAACAAAAAAATAATATGTGAACCTATAATATGCAAAAAAATTTTTTAAATTGATTAGTATCAAAACTACATAATGAAAAGCAAAAGATTCAGCTTTCTGATTCATACATAAAAAAACCTGTATAGTACACAAAAAAAACTACAAACTGTAAATGTTAAAAAGTATCACTCGAAATAAAAAGTATCAAAAAATTGTTATAACATTGGAAAAACAAATAACATGTTCAGAAAAGTCCCAAATGTATAATATAGACGTTTAAAAACCATGTTATGCTTCTATTTGTTATTCACCTCCGTTCAAGAAAACGAACACGAACAAACAGGAAACAGGAAACAATCTCCAAACAACCAATGTTCCATCATGTGTGA
>BPLR01009091.1:0-63076 GCA_021605095.1 Caerostris extrusa | reverse complement strand
TGTATTATCCCATATGTAATCAATACACAAAGTCTTGGCACGGTAGGTAGCGGTGCCTCTCTGTAAAGGGCTGACAAAGGGTCAATTTTGAAAGTCATTCACACCGCGATTTTGCAGATCTGGTGAGACTTGAAACTGCACTTCACCTAACCAATTGCCACTCGAACTGCCGTGCCCGCTCCGATGGTGTTGCTTCCTGCACCTGCCTGGATATCTGAAACATAATCCGATATCCCGGACTGCCGAGGAGTGGCCGAACACGAGAGGGAGATGCCCGCCTGAAGACGCTCTTTTAGCCCGAGGAAGGAAGTGCTTCCTTGTTGCCGTGGGATCAAACTGATCGCTGAAAGATTTGAAAAAGAGATCTAAGGGTTTCGTACTGTGCTGCTTCGGTCGGCTGTACAGCTGCAGAAATTTGATGTCGTGAAGATTGTTTTCAAAGAAACTGTGTTTCTTTAGGGTGGAGTATGTCTGTGCTTATGGTGACAAATATAAAGCAATGATTTGGCCTACAGTCTGCGTCAGCTACCACGAGCTTGGATTCCAGATCCACTACAAACATGGGTAGGCACAGCCGAGAATATAACCTCGAAATCCAGAGCAATTTGCTTCCCATACCATAGCCATAACAAACATATCTGATCTCGAAGCCCGTGGTACAAAGGGGCCAGACCGAGCCCAGTGCTCGGCTGCCGAGATCTCAGAAGGTCGTCTCGGCTTGACTCTGTCTGGTACTCTTGTGGCCAGCCGCCCATCGTGGTGTCCACTCAGAGGCTCGATGTCCGACATTTAGCCGTGCCACTGGCTCGATTTTAATGAAGATTGAGTGGTGCTCGGCCAATGATGCTTCTGGGGAGGATTTTTACTGTAGGAACGGGAATCCTTGCTGCAGGTTCGGTCCACAAAGATGTTGGCCCAGACTGTCAACTGTAGCAGCAACTCATCTTCAAGGTCATTGATGTGGTGTGATGTGGAAGTAGTACTAGTGTCCACCTGTGAAAATATTAAATAAGTTAATATGACGCGTAAAATTAAATCGCCATATCAGCACGTTTCATTTTCAAGCATAGTTATGGAAGATAAGTGCAGTTCATTTTAAATCAACACAATAAAACCACACTTCGTGCGTTCTCTGGTGAGCGTCGATGGCGTGTGCTCTTAGCCAAATGTTACATCTGGAAGAAGACAAATATGATTTTGAATCATGCTTCCTTACTGTTACCATTCTGCTGATGGCTGCTCCTGCCCAGCCCTCGACATGTCACCAGCCCCGAGATATTTCGGGATACAGCCAGGGTGGAGGGGGGGCGAGGAACACAACGGCTGATGTTCTCTTTGAACGACACTCCTTTCGAGTTACGATTTGTGATGGGCAGCGAAAAGACTTCCGTGCGGATTTTTGTAATGCGGAGGTAGCGTGCAGTCGGGTCAAGTTTGTGTCATGTGTCGCGCTATATATATATAATACTCAAAGAAATGGTAAAACTTGCAGCCATCACTTGTAATGTGGATAACAGCTATAGACAATATTTTTATTCATATAAAATACATTGTTTTTCGTTAAAAAAAAGGAAATAACAAATTCGTTATTAAAATTGTTATTTTTGCTATTCCTCATACGATCATATTGATTATCAGCAAAAATGAATTAATACTAACACTTCTTGATTGGTGGGCCTTTCACCATAGATGAAAAGCTCGATGCAGGTTTCCTGCTCTCAGACCTACAACAGCCAGCACAGACACAGCCAGGTTGGCAATTTATTTTTTTTATTTATAACTATAATATATGTGATATTATATCGATCCTTTATTTGTACAGGATACTGGAAAGGTCTCTCACAGCCACTGCTTTCCAGCCGAAGTCCGAGCCTCAGCCAAGGGGTGGTTGGTTCTGGCTTTTTGACAGGCGGTCATGGAGCCAGTGACTGGGACAGTGCAGAGTCGCAGTTCGCTCTGTGTCGGAATTCGGAGTTCCGAGTCTGCCACACGGAGGAGTGACGCAGGCCAGCATTTTGCAAACAAGTGGGAATCCCGACCTGTTCAATCATTTTTAAGAAAGAAAGACTGGGTCACTGTACGTGCAACATTTTCTCTTCCACTTCAAAGGCCCTTCCTAAAATAGTTGCCGCTCACTTTCTAGTTGCAGCCTATCGGTGTCTATCACCCCCACTGGGCTCTTCGTCTGACACGCCAACGTGGGGTTCACTAGAAAACAATTAGCAACAAGTCAATGTGTCATTATAACAAACTATTTTGACGATGGGTAAACAGCAACTTTTCAGGTAGCCGTTGCACCGTGTAAAGGGGATCTTCACGATTAACCAGTGTGTTCATCTCATTGAAATCAATAATGGAAATAAAAAACAGTTTCAGGAAGGGTACATTTTCAGCCAGAGTGAGGGAGGCAAAAGATGCACTGAAAGGCCACCACCACTGTATTTTCAACACTACTGGTGAGATTGGAAGGCAAACATACTCAAATGCCTCAACTAATTGTTATCGTTTTCACTAGCCCTGCTCTCCTCTTCGCTGATAAGCCTCTGCACCCTGCCCCCGACCGCCACAGATCTGAGGAGCCCCGGATCACAGGGAAGGGGGTGGAGGGAATGATAAAGAGAAGCTCGCCGAGCATGCCTCTTTTTTCAGCCCGGAGGAAGAACGATAATTTTTCAGTTTGTTGCTCCGAGATGAAACATCGCAACGATAGATTCAAAAAAGGAGAAAAGGATCTTAGGGCAGGCTTCGCAAATAGTGTTAGGATTTGTAATGAAACTGCTGTAAGTTCTTTACATTTTTTGTTAAACAACGGTGTTTCTTTACGTTAAAATTGGGGATTGGAAAGCAATAGTTTAAATATTATTTACTCTTTTCAGAGTATTTGGCATTTTTCTTATATGCTGAAATAAATGTACATTAAAATTTGTTTGTTATTTGTAACATCAAATATTGATACTTGATAATTTCACACTAATTAAAATAATTTTCACTATTTCAACTTTATTTGTCTCAAATGAAAGATTCTAAATGAATAATATTAAATACATTGGTACTCACCATGTAGCGGTCTCGGTGCGTTAGACTCATCATAGCTTTGCAGTTAGGTGGGTTTCCTCATCTAAGCATTCATCTTGTTCATCTAATTTTCATATATATATATGGGGATAAATATGCGGGGCCTCAGATGGTGGGGGGCAAATGTGTGTGAACAGGCAATGTGCAGTGCTTTCACTTGTTCGGGGTTGGTCATGAAGAGGTTTTGACGTACTGAGGGCACTTGAACGCGGAAGGTCGCAGGTCATTATTCGGAAATGCACCCAGATTATTCGTGTCAAGAGTCGAGAGCGAAACCAGGCAGCGGTCATCTCCACACGGCGGTACGCGACCGCTCAGCTCAACGACGAGAATGACGTTCGTAAAAGAATGCGGGTCTTCTAACAGACAGTAATTGTAACAATGTCGACAACTGTGCGGAGAGCTTGCTTTCTGTTGGTTCTATCGATTGATTTTGAGTCAGTACGTTGTAAAGTGACTGTGGCGACGTGAGTTGGTTGATATCGGAGGTTGGTCCTGACGAATGGAAATTGCACGAGTCACGACTCAGTTGGTACGGTGGAGGGAAAATTGATTTCGCCCACCAGTTTGGCGGGAGCAACTGTCGCAGAGCCAGCCCGCTGGTGTAATGTGTGGCTGGATGGCATACTTGTCTTGAGTGACTGACCGAAGATTGACTGAATGCGCAACAGCTACTGGATCACTGCAGTTGATTCATTGATACCATGTGCTTAAACGATGGGAGCCTTGGCGGATGATTGTCGTGCCATGTCACCGGGCCACACCGCTGCGTTGAAGAACAGCTCCTGGTCACCCCAACGAATTCGGGCCGTTTGTGATTCGACGCTGGTCCACGAAGATTTATGGGACATCACGAGAATTACTCGTGCCCGCGCTGCACATCGGTCGCCACAACAGACAGCATGCCACATTCTGCAGAAATTAACGATTTCGTTGATGTTGCGCCGAAGCTGCGCTGCCGTGGGCGGTCGACACGAGCAGAGGTAACCATGATTCTTGTCACTTCAGCGTATATATATATATATATATATCTCGAATCTCTATTTACAAAATGAGTAAAGATATGAATTCTGATTCACAAAAATTGTTAGAATTACAAATCTACGATCAATTTGAGCCGTAGTTGATCTTCGACAGATCGTGCAAGAAATGCTCACTTAGCAGACAGAATCTCCACTTTCAGAAAAGCAGTGCCCTCTCTTCCTAAAACCCCTGCAAGAAAATTAGCTTTGCTCACATCTTTTGTAGTCGACACAGCCTCACTTCAACACTTTGCAGAAGAGGTGGCTGCCGAACATAGGTCTGCCAGAGGGTCAAATTATCAAATAGCAACGTTTTCGTTTCAATGATAATGAAATACAATATGTTTTTCTTTTCAACATATGTTGAGACTCTGGCGTCGACAGCCAACAAAAGCGTGCTCATCCTTTGTACTGACACATTAAAAACAACCACCAAAGAAGCAAGAGCGGCAAAGGTCGTGTTTGAGGTGCCAACACACTGCGATTTGGTGATCTGGTGAGTATTTGAAACTGCACTTAGTCCGCTTCCCCCTCAATCCACCAGCCAGCCATTCCCACCCGGTCACTGCCCGATGGCACGCCTGCTGCCCCCGGCCCAATGAGACACGACAAGAGAGACATGCCCCTCGACGAGCACTTTTTCAGCCAAGACTTTTCTACAAAGCTGAAATGGAACTGATCGCAGCGAAAGATGTGGGGCGTTAAAAGGATTTGGGCCGGCAGATTTCGGGGTGTGTGCTCTGCCCGGTCGAGTCAAAAATATGTTCTGTGCTGGGTAAGGGTCGCCCTCAAAGAAATGATAAAATATGTTTTTTTTAGGTGAGTATTTACGTGGTTGTAACGGCACAAAATATGGTAAGCTTTTTATTATCATACGCCCTTAAGAACAGGCTTAGGTTACAATCATCAAAATGTGCCATAAAATTTATTATGTTTTTATTTATTATATTTTTTGATCATTGTAATTATTTGTTTAATGTTGTCACATAGCAGTTCATTGTGTTGTCATTATTTCGGGTCATTTTATTTGTTTGTCTGAGGTTTCTAATAACAGTGTTAAATGGATCGGCGTAAGTTTCACCTGGGGCGAAAGAGGTTGCGCCAGAGGATGTGCAGCTGCTCGAGCAACAATACGATTTGCTCGTCGCTGCCGGCTACACACGTCAGGTCATCAGGTGCCCGCTGCAGGATTAAGCATCAATCAGCCACCTTCACCTTTTGGTGTAGAATAGATGATAGAAAAAGACAACCAGAGTCGCCTGTTCGAGATCGGTTTCGGGGGGGAAGGGGACATTTTTTTCAGATCTGTTCTCACACGTTAGCAATCGTGCTCTATTACAGGCCTGGCTGCGTTTTATGGTATCGACAACTGTCCTTTTCATTGTGTCGAATTTAATTTAAAATTTTTTAATTTTAATTTTAACTTTTTATTTATCTTGTTTTTAGTATTTTTGTTTTTAGGCTGTTTCATTTTTACATTCCTTATTTATTACCATTACTAATTTCCAGCAAATAATATACCGCGGCCGGCAACATAGCGAATTGCTGTTGCGTCTGCTTCATTGCTGGTCTTCGGTCGCGCGTGATGAAATCCTTGCTTTGAGGCCGCGGCGTAAATGCGGCACGCGCATGCAGCAATGAGACCTGCTGCCGGGGTGACATTCCACGTTGTGTTGGTCTGCGTCATGAGTTATTGAGGTTACTAAGAATTATTTGAATCCTTCGATGTGACAGACTGGAGGCCGAGTCGTATATATGGCCTTTTCGGTCATTGCCAACTCGCAGTGGCGGTGTAACAGAAATAGGCGGCTCGCCGAAATCTCTGTTTATCTCAGAAACTCAGAAACCGTTAAAGCTGGTGCGGCCCGCACGATTTGGTGAGACTGCCGATGCCGCCGCCGCCTGGGATATCGCGACAGTGCTGCAGTGGCACCCATTCACCAGATTTGCTCCCAGATGCCACAGCCTGCGTCTCTGCGGCCTAGCCATGGAATCCCCCAGATTATCTGAACTTTATGTGAAATATTCATATTGTTTGCCACCTAGATTTGGGGACAGAAACACAAGAAAGAGAGAGTATTAAATTAAAGAGTCAGCTCATATGTTCGCACGTTAGCTAATGTCTTCCAATGGCTTATAAATAGTGCTTGTCTTTCTTCCAATAGAAACAGATTGTGAGGATATTAGCTTTTTTACTTTCTTGTTAAAAGTTTAAAAAATTAATTTTTTTTAGTGCCTACACAACTTTTTAAGAAATATCTTTTAAAAGATTATTTTGTTTTTTTTAAACAAACTCCATTGTCATTCAAAGCTAATATCCTGTAAAATAATTTCTATTGAAAGACAAACTTTCTTTTATAAAAGCCCATTAGAGTTTATTATCTAACGTGCAGACAGTATGAACATTTCTTTTTTTTTTTAATTTAAAAGGAATTTCTCTTTTCTTTAGCATTTTTCTGTCCCAAATCCTAGAGTATTGAGTTTAAACAATATGGATAATATTTCACATAAAAGTTCAAGAGATTAATCTCAAATTCCACATAAACAGGCCACCCAAATAGGACACAGAACATGATAAAACATCCTAGAATAAAATTCATTGAATCGTCCTACAAGAACCTGTCCTAGCCCCCCTAGTGTCCTTGATATCCAAACAGCAACAGCATCGGATGCCGAATCCGTCCTCTCACCAAAATCGATGCGGCTCAGTCAAACGTCGTCAGCCAACAGTTTCTAATTTCTGGGAATAAAACCAAGAGATTTCAGCGAGGGCCACGTGATCAGGATCTATTTCTGGTACACCCTTAATCACGCCACTTTCACGGAGTTGGCTCCAATATTTTGCAACCGAAGGAGCCACAGTTTTTCGCCATACTATGCAATTCCTGTCTCGGTGTTCCAAGTCCAGTCTGGTTGTCACGTGTCCCCAAAATCGAAGGATTCAAAATAGTTCTTAGTAATAATAGCTCTCGTATTTCTGACGTTATGGCATAATGGAATATCCACCCTATTTGCTGTAGGATATCATTGCGCATGCGTTCATTATAAGTCTCCTATTTACCGCGGCTCAAAGAAATAAAGAGTTTTTGCATACCATGTCCGCTATCATGGACCGCAACTGGCGCACCGATTACGAAGTGCCAATGGGGATAGACCCTTAACCTCCTTCTTAATTCATATATTTATATTTGCAATTATAATTGGCTGCTTTAGGTTAGTAATGGTGATAAAAATAAAGTTTCAAAATATTAAAAATGATAGCCTAAAAATTAAAAAATACTAAAAGTAAGATAAAAAAATAAAAGTTAAAATTAAAATTAAAAGAATTTAAATTAAAATTCGGTACAATGAAGGACCAGTTGTCGATACCATAAAACTATTGAATATGTAATAAAATTTTGATTGCTGAACGGGGAACCGTAACAAGGATCTGAAAAAGTAAAGCTTTAATATTCCCCCCCCTTCCCCCAAAAAACTGATCTCAGAACCAAGGCTCTGGTATATAGGCTCTGGTGGTCTTTTTTTCCTATCCATTATTCTACACAAAAAAAAAGGGTAAAAAAGAAAATTAACAGTGTCACTAATCCGCAAAAATTTAGCAGGCACAATGATGTGGCATGGTATAGTAGTAGCAGTAGTATGGTGTTTACGCATAAGTAAATAAGACTTCATCACGTGTATTAACTCAACCTTCACACAATCTGCCGAACGTAACTTTTACAATCTGGCGTCCAACCTGGCCCGCTCGTACCTGCGTACTATACTTTCTTCCTTTAAGGTGAAAACTTTACACCGATCCATTTAACACTGTTAATTTAGAAACCTCAGATAAATAAATAAAATTGTTGAAATGGTTTTAATGATTGTACAATGTAGTTTGTATGTATTGTATTAAACAAATAATCCTACAATGATCAAAAATATATATCTAAATAAAAACATAATAAATTAATACATTTTTATGTACATTTTGATGATTGTGTAACCTAATTTATATTTAAAAAAAAAGGGCGGTATTATTTGGATAATAAAAACACTATATTTGTCACCGTTACAATTACAGTAAATACTCCACCCTAAAGAAACATAGTTTTATCATTTCTTTGAAGTGTTATACATGGGCACCTACAGCAGACACATATTTTTAAACTCGACCGAACAGGAGCACACACATACTTGAAATCTGCCCGTATTTTAAAAAATCCTTTTTTTATTTCTTACATCTTTCGCTGCGATCCAGTTCCATTTCCGAAGCAACAAAGAAGGACTTCGAGGGGTGGTCGCTTTCTTCCTCGAACAGAAAAGAACATCTTCGTCGAGGGCATGTCTCTCTCTTATCGTGTGGTCCTCCCTCCCCCCTCGCCCTCTTCGGCAATCCGGGATGTGACAGATGTCGAGAGTGACAGCGGGCGATAGGAGCAGCCATCGAAGGGCGAAGAGGTGACAGTTCAGTGAGAATGGTAACAATTGGATGGGGGTGACAAGTGCAGTTTCAAATCTCACCAGATCCTTAAAATCGCTTGAGGTGGTGGTGACTTTCAAATTTTTGACCTTGCCACCCCCGCTCTTCAACCAAAAAGAATGCTACAGTTCATAAAGAGTTGTTTTTTATTATTATTGATTGCAAAAAGGGATGAACGCACTTGTTGAAGTCTTTGTCGACATAGAGTCTCAACGGCATATGTTGAAAAAAGAAAAACATGTTATCTGTTTCATTTATCGTTGACAGAAAACGTTTAATTTTATGTGGCCTATTGGGTTTATTTGATAATTGTTATCTATGGACCCTATGTTCGGCGATGCCAAAAGGAGGTGTTGGGTGATGATATGACCGTGGGCTGAGGAAGTGTCGACTACAAAAAGATGTGAGCGAGCTGAGAGATTTTTCTTATAGGGAGGTTTTTGGAGAAGGAGAGAATTTTTCTTTTTTCTGAAAGTGATTAAACAGGTCGGAGATTCTGTCTGCTTGCAAAGTGAGCCCCTTGTGGTTTCTTGTATCCCGCTGCGTGATAAACAAGGTCTGTCGAAGATCGGCCGCATTAGATTCGTCGTAGATTTGTGAATTCTAAAAATCTCCGACCTTGGAGTGAAATATACTTGTGAATCAAATTCATATCTTTAAATTTCATTTTTTGTAAATAGAGTTCGGATATATATATATATATATATACACTGAAGTGACAAAAGTCATGGGATACCTCTAATATCGTGTCGACCATCCTTCGCCCGGCGAAGTGCAGCAACTCGACGTAGCATGGACTCAACAAGTCGTTGAAGTCTTCTGCAGGAATATTGAGCCATGCTGTCTCGATAGACGTCCATAATTGTGAAAGCGTTGATGGTGCAGGATTTTGGGCACGAACAGACCTCTCGATGATGTCCCATAAATGCTCGATGGGATTCATGTCGGGCGATCTAGGTGGCCAGATCATTCGTTGGAATTGTCCAGAATGTTCTTCAAACCAATCGCGAACAGTTGTGGCCTCGGTGACATGGCGCATTGTCATCCATAAAAATCCCATCGTTGTTTGGGTACATGAAGTCCATGAATGGCTGCAAGTGATCTCCAAGTAGCTGAACATAAGCATTTCCAGTCAATGTTCGGTCCAGTCGCACCAGAGGACCAAGTCCATGCCATGAAAAACAGCCCACACCATTACGGAGCCACCACCAGCTTGAACAGTGCCTTGCTGACAGTTTGGGTCCATGGCTTCGTGGGTCTGAGCCACACTCGAACCCTACCATCAGTTCTTACCAACTGAAATCGTGACTCATCGACCAGGCCACGGTTTTCCATTCATCTAGGGACCAACCGATATGCTCACGTGCCCACGAGAGTCGCTGCAAGCGATGCCGTTCTGTCAGTAAAGGCACTCGAGTCGGTCTTCTGCTGGAATAGCCCAAGAAAGCCAAATTTCTCCGCACAGTTCTAACAGTCCCTTGTACGTCCCACATTGATTTCTGCGGTTATTTGACGCAGTGTTGCTTGGGTCTGTTAGAAGTTACGATTCTTTTGCAGACGTCGCCGGTCTCGGTCGTTAAGTGCAGGCGGTCGACCACTGCGCTGTCCATGGTGGGATGTTATGCCTGAAATTTCATACTCTCGGCCCACTCTTGACACAGTGGATCTGGGAATGTTGAATTCCCTAACGATTTCCGAAATGGCATGACCCATGCGTCTAGCTCCAAATCAACATTCCGCGTTCAAAGTCTGTTAATTCCCGTCGTGCGGTCATCATCACGTCAAAACCTCTTCACATGAATAACTTCCTTGAACAGAAATGAAAGCACTGCATTTATACCTGTTCTACGCGACGCTACTGCCATCTGAAAAATTTGCATATTGCTATCCCATGACTTTTGTCACTTTATATATATATATATGAAAAATTAGATGAACAAGATGAATAAGAATTAGATGAACCAGAAATTGGCCCTCTTCTTAAAGCTATGATAGGTCTAGCATAGTAGGCCGAGACGTTGCACTGCACTTCTCATTTATGGAGAAATTTACACCAATCTATTTAATATTATTCATTTAGAATCTTCATTTGAATAAATAAAGTTGAAATAGTGAAATTGTTTTGTTAATTGTGAAATTGTCTTGCTATTCATCAATGTGATCGTGCAATTAACAAAATAAATTTTTAATGTACATTTATTTCCTTTATATAAGAAAAAAAAAAAAATGCCAAATTTATATTTCTTCTTTCCTGGAAAAAAAAAAAATGGGCAATATGAATTTAATGAATGAAACACTATATTTGACCCCTTAAACATTTTATACAATTACAGAACATACTCCACAGTAAAGAAACACAGTTTTACCGTTTCTTTAAAATGTTATACATAAGGGCACCCACAACAGACACATATTTTTAAATCCTAACTACTACAAATACCTGAAACCTGCCCCTATTTTAAAAGATCCTTTTTTCTCCTTTTTTAAATCTATCGTTGCGATCCTGTTTCATCTCCGGAGCAACAAAAGAAGCACTTCGAGGGGTATCGTTTTCTTCCTCGAACGAAAAAAAAAAGAACATCTTCGACGAAGCATGTCTCTCTCTTATCGTGCGTTCCTCCGCCCCCGCGCATCCCCCTTCCCTTAGCGATCCGGGATATCTCGGGATGTGACAGCAGTCGAGAGGACAGGGTGCAGGAGCAGCTGTCGAAGAGCGAGGAGGGGACAGTTTAGTGAAAACGATAACAATTGGATTGGAGGGCGACAAGTGTGCTTTCAAATCTCACCAGGTAACTGTGTTGAAATCGCTTGAGGTGGTAGTGGCTTTCAAAATTTTTATCTTTGCCACCCTCCTTCTTAACCAAGAAGAATGCTACCGCTCACAAAGAACTGTTTTTTATTATTATTGATTTCAATAAGGGATGAACGCACTGGTTGAAATCGAAGTCAACATACAGTCTGAACGCATACTGAAAAAGAAAAGTTGCCTGTTTTACTTATCGTCCATATAAAAAATAGTTTGATTTTATGTGGCACATTCGGCTTATTTAATAATTGCTTTCTAGTGGGCCCCACGTTAGGCGTTGTCAAGGCGAGAAGTTGTGGGGTGATAGACCACGTGCTGAGGAAGTGTCGACTGCAATAAGAAGTGAGCGAAGCTGACTGATTTTTTAAAGGGAGGTTTTTGGAGAAGTGGAGAAAAATGTTCTGCGACGAGTGAACAGGAAGTGTTATTCCTCTTCTTCTTAAAATGATTGAACAGGTCGGAGATTCCACCTGTTTGCAAAATTAGCAACTTGTGCTTTCGTGTATCCCTCCGTGTGAAAATAAGATGTGCCGCAAATCGGGTGCATTAGATTCATTGCAGACTCGAGAACTCCGAAAATTTCCGACCTTGGAGTGAACTGTATTTCTGCATCTACACTGTCCAGTCACATTAATATGACCACCTGTCAAAAGCCAGAATAACCTCCTTTGGCAGAGCGGACCGATTGCAATTCGATCAAGGTAATTAACGATTGAAATTCTTTCCGATGCCCTAGGACATCCTTTATATACACTCCACTGCAATGTGCTGCCACCTGCGTTTTGTGATGGGTTATTTCACGTTGACGTCGAAAGTAGGTGGTGGTCACATTAAGGTGACTGGACTGTGTAATTTTTATCTTAAAATTTCGTCTTTTATAAATAAAGTTCGGTATATATATATATCTATATATTATACTTATAAATAAAAAATAAATTGTTCCCTTGAGCCTGAAACGGTCCTGTTCTTGAAGCTATTATAGGTCTAGTATACACAGGCACTGCACATCGTACTTTTCTTCTAGGGTGAAATTTACACCAATCCATTTAATACTGTTAATTTAGAATCTTCAGTTCAATAAATAAAATTGTTGAAATTGTGAAATTGTTTTGCTATTAATCAATATAATCGTATAATTATCAAAATAAACAATTTTTAATGTAGATTTGGATGATTGTAACCAAATTTTTATTTCCTTTTTTTTTTTTTTTTAACGAAAAAGCAGTATGATTTTATATGAATAAAAACACTATTGTCACTTTAAACATTTTACACAATTACAGAACAGTAAAGAAACGCAGTTTTTACCCTTTCTTAGAAATGTTATATTATATGGGGCGCCTACAACAGACACATATCTCTAAACCGACTGAATACGAGCACACACATACTCGAAACCTGCCCGCATTTTAAAAATCCTTTTTTTTTTTTTTCAATCTTTCGCTGCGATCCAGTTTCATCTGCGAAGCAACAAAGCAGCACTTCGAGGGGTGTCGTTTTCTCCTTCGAGAAAGAACATCTTCAAACGAGGCATGTCTCTCTATTATCGTGTGTTCCTCCGCCCCCGCGATCCTCCCTCAGCAATCCAGGATGTCTCGGGATGTGACAGATGTCGAGAGGACAGGGTGCAGGAGCAGCTATCGAAGGGCGAAGAGGTGACAGTTTGGTGAGAATGGTAACAATTGGAGTGGGGGCGACAAGTGCGGTTTGGTATCTCTTCCAGATCTCCTTAAAATCGCTTGAGGTGGTGGTGGCTTTCAAAATTTTTACCTTTGCCACCGACTTCCTTCACCAAGAAGAATGCTACCGTTCACAAAGTGTGGTTTTTTTTTTTTTATTATTATTGATTTAAATAAGGAATGAACGCACTTGTATTATGGCTTATGCTGAAAATGGAAAACGTGCTATTTAAAGCTGATATGAGAAAACGTTTAATTTTACGTGTCACATTAGCTTTATTTAATAATTATTTTCTAGTGGACACCAGTACTACTTCTACATCACACCACATCAATGTGCCTAGAGATGAGTCGCCCTTTTACAGTTAGGGATTGACATGGTTGATAAGTCTGATTGCTCTCTGTAAAGCTCTACAGTAATGCGAGACCGGAACTACGGCTTAAAGAGGATTCGAACCACGGCAACCATCCAAATCACTACAAACATCATTGGTATCCATGGTACCACTCCAAATATCTTCGGTACAACAGAATTCAAACCCGAAACCAGTGGCACCGAGCACAAATCAATCGGACATCAGGCCCCTCTAGTGGACACCACGTTAGGCGACGTACAAAAGAGAGTACCAATCGAGTAGAGTCAAGCCCGAGACGATCTAGTTCCTAGGGTCTCGGCGGCCTGAAGGCCAATTGTCCGGTCTGGCCTTTAGTACCACAGGCTTCAGGTTCGAATCGGATGGATGTTTGTTAATAAAATGGTAGGGTAGCCAAGTGTTTAGCTCTCTGGTACTCAATTCCACAGGTTTCGGGTTATATTCACGGCTGTGCCATGTATGTTTGTAGTGGTACGGAATCCCCTTTAAACCGTGGGTAACGGTCTCATATGACTGTAGAGCGTAACGGAACCCGAATCATTGCTTTTTATATATTTGTCAACATAAACATTTTATTCAATTACAGAACATACTCCACCCTAAAGAAACACAGTTTTACCATTTCTTTGAAATGTTATACGTATAGGGTACCTGCAACAGACACATATTTTTAAACCCGACCGAATACGAGCACACGAATACTTGAAACCCGCCTGCATTTTAAAAGATCTCTTTTTTTTTTTTTTTTATCTTTTCCAGCGATCCAGTTTTATCTCCGCAGCAACAAAGGAGCACTTCGAGGGGTGTCGTTTTCTTCCTCGAACAAAAAAGAGAGCATCTTCGAACGAGGCATGTCTCTCTTTTTATCGTGTGTTCCACCCCCCCGACCTTCCCTCGGTGATCCGGAATGTCCCGGGATGTGACAGATATCGAGAGGACAGGGGTGCAGGAGCAGCCATCGGAGAGCGAAGAGGCGACAGTTCAGTGAGAATGGTAACAATTGGATTGGGGGCGACAAGTGCGGTTTCAAATCTCACCAGATCGCCTTAAAATCGCTTGAGGTGATGGTGGCTTTCGAAATTGTTACCTTTACCGCCCCCGCTCCTTTATCAAGAAAAAGGCTACCATACCTACCGTGCCAAAGGCTTTTTTTATTATTATTGATTTACATATGGGATGAACTCACTTGTTGAAAGCTTATTCCCCACAGAGAAGCAGCGGCATATGTTGAAAAAAAGAAAATATAACATATTTGTTTTATTTATCTTTGACATAAAAATGCGTTTAATTTTGTGTGTCGTACTGGATTTATTTAATGCTTGTTTTCTAGTAGACACCACTACTACTACCACACCACACCAGATCACTGTGCCTGGAGATGAGTTGCCCCTATACTGTTTGGGAATGATGTGGGTGAGAAGTCTGATTGGGCTGTGGGACGCTCTACGGTCAAAAACGAGACCGGGACCTTTGGTTTAAAAGTGGATTCGAATCACTACAATCATCCATGGCACCGACGAGAATCGATCCCGAAACCTGTGGTACCGAGCGCCAGGCACTAGCTACTATGTCATTCAGGCCCATCTAGTGGACACCACGTTAGTCGGCGTCCAAACGAGATAAGAATCGAGTAGAATTAACTCCGCTCCTAAGGTCTCGGCGGCCTGATGGCGAATTGGCTAGCTCTCTGGTCTTTGGTAACACAGCCTTCAGTTTCGAATCTTGGCGGGGAGGGGGAGGGGATGGATGTTTGTTAGTGGTTTGATATGGTAGCCTGAATGTCCGAGTGTCTAGCGCCCTGTGGCGCGTGTCTGTGTTCGATGCCACAGATTTCGGGATATAGTCCCAGAGGTGCCATGGAGGTTTATAGGAATAGAATACAGATGTTACGGAATCCACTTTAAACCGTAGTTTCCGATCTAACATGATCGTAGAGCGTCCGTAGCTTATCTTCAAGTTAAACGCACCTTCTAGGTACTACTAAATAAGTAACATCTGTACAGCCCGTATTTTTATGATCTTTTTTTCATTTTGTCTTAAATCTTTCCCAGCGATTCAGTTTCATGGAAAAAAAAAGCACTTCGATATTATCTTATTTCGTTAAACAAAAAAAGAACATCTTCGACGAGGATAGTCTCTTGATATCGAATAAAAACGCCCACTTCCTATTTGACCCTCCCTAGGCTATTTGTATGTGACAATGTCAGAGGACATATCTTAAGCTATCAAAAACACATTTTACCCTCTTCTGAAAACATTTAACTCTACCCTGCAGTAACAAACTTTACTTCCGATCTTCAGTTTCACATGTTGTTCGCATGTTTTCTGTCTTTAAAGTTTTTATTTTTATTTTTGTGATTGTATATTTGTATATTTATAATTCCTATTTATTTTCAAAGATGTGTTTATATGTCTGTCTGCTTTGTTTTACGTATTTATATGCTTCTATTGGCCATTTATGTATTTTGATATTGCACTTGATTGTCATCTCCCTAGTTTGTCGAACCCCCTTTTTAACATCTTTCCATCCTATTCACTGTTTGCTTTATTTTTTTAATTCCTGCTAATTCTGTGATACTTTGCTTTCCATTATATTTGAATTCTGACAGATGTGCAATACGGACAGGGGTACTCGAGCAGCCAATCTAGTAGAAAGACGAAGAGGTGACAGTTTAGTGAAAATGGTAACAATTGGATCGGGGCGACAAGTGTGGTTTCAAATCGTACCAGATCGCTAAAAATCGCTTGAGGTGGTAGTAGTGGCTTTCAAAATTCTTACCTGTGCCCCCCGTCAACCAAGAAAAAAAGCTTCAACTCAGAAAGAGTCGTTTCTTATTATTATTGAATTAAATAAGGAATGAACGCACTTGTTGAAATTTTACTCCACATAGAGTCGCCATACCGAATGAGTTGCATATACTGAAAATAGAAAACATGTTACTTGTTTTATTTATCGTTGACATAAAAAAGCGTTTAATTTTATGTGTCGCATTGGGTTTATTTAATGATTGTTTTCTAGTGGACCCCACGTTAAGCAATGTCAAAGCGAGGTGTTGCGTGGTGATAGAACATGGACTGAGAAGCGTCGACTCCAATAAGAAGTGAGCGACGCTGACAGATTTTCTTGAAGTGAGGTTTCTAGAGGAGGGAAAGTGTTCTGCGATGAGTCAAGAAGAAGTGTGGTTTTTCTCTTTTCTGAAATTGATTGAACAGACCGGAAATTCCGCCTGTTTATAATGTGAGTCCATTGTGGTTTTGTGTATCGCGCCGTGTGATAATTAAATTCGTTTTAGACTCGGCATGGGGCATGGAGTGAACTGCACTCGTGCATCTAATTCTTATCTTAAAATTTCATTTTATGTAAAGAGAGTTCGGTATATATATATATATATATATATATAACTTTGGAAGAATTAGATGAACCGGAAAGTGTCCCTCTTCTTGAAGCTGTTATAGGTCTAGTATCGGCCGAGGTGTTACCGCACTTTTCATTTTTGGTGAAATTTACACCAATCCATTTAATACTGCTAATTTAGAATCTTCAGTTGAATAAATAAAATTGTTGAAATTTTTAAAATTTTGCTATTATAATCGCATAATTTGATTGTAGAATTTGATGATTGTAGCCAAATTTATATTTCTTATTTCTTAATTAAAAAAATAATAAAACAGTATGATTTGATACTAATAAAAACACTATATTTGCCACCTTAAACATTTTATACAATTACAGAACATACTCCACAATAATGAAACACAGTTTTACCATTTCTTTGAAATGTTATACATTTCCCGGCACCTACAGCAGACACATATTTTTAAACCCGACCGAACACGTACGCACACATACTCGAAACCCGCCCGTATTTTAAAAGATCACCTTTTATTTTTAAATCTTTTCCCAGCTGTCCAGTTTCATCTCCGCAGCAACAAAATTTAAGCACTTCGAGGGGTATCTTATTCGAACAAAAAAAGAGAACATCTTCGACGAGGCATGTCTCTCTCTTATCGTGCGTTCCTCCACCCCCGACCCTCCCTCAGCGATCCAGGATGTCGCGGGATGTGACAGAATGCCGAGAGGATTCAGCGGGCGACAGGAGCAGCTTTATCGAACAGCGAAGAGGTGACAGTTTAGCGAAAATGGTAACCATTGGATTGGGGGTTAAATTTTTGTGCGGTTTCAAATCTCACCAGATTCTCTTAAAAATTGCTTGAGGTGGTAGTGGCTTTCAAAATTTTTGCCTTTGCCACTCCCTTTCTCAACCAAGAAGAAAGCTACCTCTCACATAAAAGTTATTTTTTTTATTATTATTAATTTCAACAAGGGACGAACGCACTTGTGAAATCTTGGTCCACATAGAGTTGCAACGACATATACTAAAAAAAACGAAACATGTTGTCTGTTTTATTTGACGTTGACATAAAAACAGCGTTTACTTTTATGTGACGCATTGGGTTTATTTAATAATTGTTTTCCAGTGGGCACTACTACTACTACTAACTACCACATCACACCACATCACTGTGCTGCCCCTTTAGACTTTGGGAAAGATGTGGGTTAGAAGTCTGGTTGGCTTCTGTGACGCTCTACAGTGATAGAGACCGATTTCTACCGCTTAAAGTGGATTCCGAACTACAATAAATATCCATCCATTGCATCACCGAGTCTGAACGCACCCGAAACCTGCGGCACCGAGCGACTGTGCGGAATGGATGTGGCATTACTGAAATATGAAAACATGTTATATGTTTTATTTATCGTTGACATAAAAGCTTTTAATTTTATGTTGAACAATGGGCTTATTTAATAATTGCTTTCTAATGGACCCCACGTAGGCGATGTCAAAACGAGGTGTTGTGTGGTGATAGACCATGGACTGAGAAAGTGTCGACTCGAATAAGAGCTGAGCGAGCTGACAGATTTTCTTAAAGAGATGTTGTTGGAGAATTAGAGAGAAGTGAAGTTTTCTACGAGTGAACAAGCAGTGTTGTTTTTCTCTTTTTCTGAAAATGATTGAACAAGCTGCAGATTCCGCCTGTTTGCAAAGTGAGCCCATTGTGGTTTCGTGTATCACGCTGTGTGATGAATAAGGTCTACCGCAGATGGGGCGCATTAGATTCGTCGTAGACTCGAGAACTCCGAAAATCTCCGACCTTGGAGGGAGCTGCACTCGTGCATCTAATTCTTATCTTTAAATTTCGTTTTATGTAAAGAGAGATCGGTATATATATATTTGAAGAATTAGATGGACATGAAAGTGAAGTGACTTTAAGCTATTATGGGCCGAGAAGTTACACTGCACATCACACTTTTCATTTATAGGGAAATTTTCATCCATCCATGTAATACTGCTAATTTAGAATCTTCAGTTGAATAAATTCAATTGTTGAAATAGTGAAATTGTTTAGCTATTAATCAAAATAATCAAATAAATGAATTTTAAGTAGTTTTGATGATCGTAACTAAATTTAGATTTCTTAAATAAAAAATAAAAATAAAAAAAAAAAAAGGCACGGATTTGATATAAATAAAAAAGCTATGTTTGTAACGCAAACATTTTATACAATCATCGAACATACTCCAAAGTAACGAAACATAATTTTACCACTTCTTTGAAATGCTATATATATGGGCACCAACAACAGACGCATATTTTTAAACCCGACCGAACACGAGCACACATATCTGAAACCTGTAGCATTTTAAAAGATCCTTTTTTTTTAATCTTTCAATTTCATATCAACAGCAACAAAAGAAGCACTTCGAGAGGGATCGTTTTCCTTCGTCGAACAAAAAAAGAGGGCATCTTCTTCGAGGAGGCATGTCTCTTTCTTATCGTGTGTTCCTCCGCCCCGGACCCTCCCGCAACGATGCCAGGGTATCTCGAGATCTGACAGGTGTCGAGAGGACAGCGGGCGACAGGAGCAGCTATCGATGAGCGGAGAGGTGACAGTTTAGTGAGAACGGTAACAATTGGATCGGGGGCGACAAGTGTGGCTTCAAATCTCACCTGATCCTTGAAATCGCTAGAGATGGTGGCTTTCAAAATTTTTATCTTTGCCACCCACCTCCTTCACCAAGATGAATGCTTACAAAGAATTGTTTTTATTATTATCGATTTCAATAAGGATGGACACACTTGGTGAAATCTTTGTTAACATAGAGTCATAAAAACCTATGCTGAAAATAGAAAACATATTATCTGTTTTATTTATCGTTGGCATACAAAAAGCGTTTGATTTTATGTGTTACATTGGATTTATTTAATAACTGTTTTCTAGTGGATCCCACGTTAGACGATGTCAAAATTAGGTGTTGTGTAGTGATAGACCATGGGCTGAGGAAGTGTCGGCCCTAACAAGAAGTGAGCGAAGCTGACAGATTTTCTTAAAGGGAGGTTTTTGGAGAAGTAGAGAAAAGTGTTCTGCGACGAGTCAACAAAAGTGTTGTTTTCCTCTTATTCTGAAATTCATTGAACAGGCCGGAGATTCCGCCGTTTTGCAGAGTGAAAGTTTCCGCCTTTTTGGTGTATCGCACCGATGGATAAATAAGGTCTGCCGCAGATCAGGCACATTAGATTCGTCTTAGACCCGAGAACTCCGCAAATCGCCGACCTTGGAGTGAACTACACTTGTGCATCTAATTCTTATCTTTGAATTTCGTTTTTGTAAATAGAGTTCGGTATATATGTAGATATGTGTGTGTGTGTGTGTGATGAATTATATGAACCTGAAAGTGTCCTTCTTCTTGAAGCTATTATACGTCTAGTATCGGCAGAGACCTAGACCTACACTGCACATCGCATTTTTCATTTATGGTGAAATTTACACCAATCCATTTAAATACTGTTGATTTAGAATCTTCAGTTCAATAAATAAAATTGTTGAAATTGTTGAAATTGTTTTTTTGCTATTAATCAATATAATCGTATAATTAGCAAAATAAATAAATTTTTAATGTAGATTCGGATGATAGTAGCCAAATTTATATTTCTTATTCTTAAAAAAAAAAAAAAGGCTGTATGATTTGGTATGAATAAAAATACTATAGACATAAATATTTTATACAATTACAAAACATACTTCATAATAAGGAAACACGGTTTTACCATTTCTTTTTTTAATGTAGATTCGGATGATAGTTTTATATTTCTTATTCTTAAAAAAAAAAAAAAAAGGCTGTATGATTTGTATTTACGACAGACATATATTTTCAAATTACCCATACCGAATACGAGCACACATTTCTTTGAAATGTCATAGAAACCTGCCCGCATTTTAAAAAATCCTTCATTTTTTTTTTTTTTTTCAATTTTCCCAGCGATTCAGTTTCATCTGCGGAGCCACAAAGAAGCACCTCGAGAGGTATCTTCTTCGAAGAAAATGGAACATCTTCGACGAGGCATGTCTCTCTCTTATCGTGTGTTCCTCCGCCTCACCCGACCCTCCCGCAAGCGATCCAGGATGTCTGGGGATGTGACAGATGTCGAGAGGACAGGGGTGCAGGAGCAGCCGTCGGAGAGCAGAAAGGTGACAGTTGAGTGAGAATAGGTAACCATTGGATTGGGGGTGACAAGTGTGGTTTCAAATCTCACCAGATCTCCTTGAAATCGCTTGGGGTGGTAGTGGCTTTCAACATTTTTACCTTTGCCACCCCCCTCCTCAACCAAGAAGAATGCCACCGCTCACAAAGATCGTTTTTATTATTATTGATTTCAATAAGGGATGAACGCAAACTTGAAAAATCTTTAACTTCTTGAAATCTTAGTCAACATAGAGTCGCGGTTTGCCTATACTGAAAAAAAAAAAACATGTTATCTGCTTTATTTATCGTTGACATAAATAAAACATTTAATTTTATGTGGCCCATAGAGTTTATTTAATAATTGTTTTCTAGTTGACCACACGTTTGGAGGCCAAAATGTGGTGCTGCGTTGTAATAGACCATGGTCTGAGGAAGTGTCGGCTCCAATATAAGATTGGCCAAAAGAAGATGGCAGATTTTCTTAAAGGGAGGTTTTGGGGAAGGAGAGAAAAAAGTGTTCTGTGATGAGTCAACAAAAAAGTGTTGTTTTTTCTTTTTCTGAAAGTGATTGAACAGGCCAGAGATTCCTTCTGTATGAAAAGTGAGCCCCTTGTGGCTTCGTGTATAACGCTGTGTGATAAATAAGGTCTACCACTGGTCGGGCGCATTAAATTCGTCGCAAACTCCAGAACCTTCGACCTTGAAGTGAACTGCACTTGTGCATCTAATTATTATCTTTAAATTTCATTTTATGTAAAGAGAGTTCTGTATATATATATATATATATATATATTTGAAGTATTAGATGGTATTTAAAAAGCGCGCCCCCTTCTCGAAGCTAGTATAGGCGAGATGTTACACTGCACATCGCACTTTTCTTCTATGGTGAAATTTACACAAATCCATGCAATGCTGTTGATTTAGAATATTCAGTTGAATAAATTCAATTATTAAAAATAGCGAAATTGTTTTGTTATTCATCAATATAATCGTACAATTTGCAAAATGAATAAATTTTTATGTAGTTTTTGATGATCGTAGCTAAATTTATATTTCTTAAAAAAAAAAAAAAAAAAAAAGGCAGGAATTTGATATAAATAGAAACGCTATATTTTACAACGCAAACCTTTCATGCAATCATAAAACATACTCCAAAGTAACGAAGCACAGTTTTACCATTTCTTTGAAATGTTATATATAAGGGCACCTACAACAGACGCATATTTTTAAACCCTACTACAAATACTCGAAACCTGTCCTTATTTTACAAGATCCCTTTTTAAAAAAATCTTTCACAGCGATCCAGTTTCATCTCCGAAGCAACAAAGAAGCACTTGGAGAGGGATCGTTTTCTTCTTCGAACAAAAAAAAAGAGCATCTCCTACGAGGCATGTCTCTCTCTTATCGTGCGTTCCTCCACCCCTCGACCCTCCAGCAAGCGATCCAGGATGTCTCGGGATTTGACAGCGGCCGATAGGGTGCAGCCATCGAAGAGCGAAGAGGTGACTAGTGAGAATGGTAACAATTGGATCGGGGGCGACAAGTGCGGTTTCAAATCTCACCAGATTCTTGAATTCGCTTGAGGTGGTGGTGGCTTTCAAAAATTTTTACCTTTGCCACCCCCCCCCTCCTTCACCAAGATGATTGCTTACAAAGAATTGTTGAATCAAGCTGTGAATCAAAGATGAAAAGAGTGATGAGTTATCAATATTTGATAACTCATCACTCTTTTCAACGTACGTAATCTTGCAGAGAAATTGAACTTTTCTGAAGGTTCATGAATGTAGTCTCCAGGCTACGATGTGAATATTCTTAATTTAAGCGTTATTATATCTTTGATGTTTATTTATTTGGATTTAATTTATGCGTTTTTAATGATACATGTTTTTTTATGAATTGAAAACAGCAATAATTAACTAGTAATTATTCAATCTACCTCGGAAAAAATAATCAAGCAATTAAATATCACTTGTCACTTTAACATGCCCTACTGTTAATATTTAATCTACAATTGTGGCTTCCTTTAAACAAAGCAAAAAAGGAGAAGGAATAGAACGTCCGTATATTTAAATTTTGGAATTAAAAAAAAAAAGATAAAATTCCCCAGAAAATCAGCTATTTCTTATCAATAGGAAAGATAAGATAATTATTAATAATTTTGAAATTCATAACAAATGTTAAAATCAATCTTCATCATAAAAATTTTGTCACATTTTTTTTTTTCAAATAAATTTATTGTTTTTTTATATATTAGTTTGTGTCTCTCTTTTGATCTACCCCTTTCCCACATTATGAGAATTACTAAATTCAGATCTGTATCTAGATTTCCTTTGAAGTATTTTATGGAGTTGATAAAAAAAAAATGTAAATGTTGCAAAAAATATATAAATATAAACATGTAAATACAACTGATAAAAAATATGCCAATGTAATGAATAATATGTAAAAATAACTGACAAAAAATATGTAAATAAAGCTGATGAGAAATAAGTGAACATATAAAAATATGTAAATATAGCGGATAATCTGTAAATATAATAAATATAAAAATTTGTAAATATAGCTGATAAAATTTTAAAAATATGTAAATATAGGTGATAAAATTTAAAAAATATGTAAATATAATTGATGAAAAAATATTTAAATATAACTGATAAAAAGTATGTAAAAATAACTGATAAAAATATGTAAATATAACTGATAAAAATATGTAAAAATAACTGATAACTTGTAAATATAACTGTTAAAAACTATGCACATATAATTGATAAAAATAATTAAATACAACTGACAAAATATGGAAATATAACTGATAGAAACATGGATATGTTCTCCAATTAAGAGTAATATTTGCTCTGCCATAGAATATCATATACTAAAGCCTTTCCCAAAGTTTTTCAAACAAACAAAAATAAATAAATTAAATAATAATAATAAACGAACCGAATCGAACTAACCGAATAATAGAAGCTGGAATTTTTAAACCTTCTATTTAATTCTTCTAGTGTAGCTTTTGGATATTCGCGACGCGGAAAAATTATGGCCATATTCTATTTCAAGTAATGAAATATACTTTTGTCAGTATTGACATTCATCCAAAAAGTATCTTTTAGATAATAAAAATTTGACTTTTTTTTTTTTTTTTAATTCTAAATTCTAAGAAATTATTTTTTTCCCGGGCTTCTGTCCAATGTAAGTTCTCAGAATTTGAAAGAAAAAAATTTAAAAAATAAATAAGGAATGCATCAGTAATCTCAAAATCATTATATTTTCAAAAAAAAATTTATTTCTCAAAAAATCAAAAACAAATCAAATTCCAAAATAAATTCTTATCTGCATTCTTCATTGAACGAAAAACCTTCATTCAAAATAATCTCAATGGACCTGTCGACAGATATGAGACATCCTGTGATCTGTCAGAATCGCCGTGACAATGGTGATACTCCTGTGATTTCTGACAATGGTGACAGCTGTACTCTTCGAGGTAATTAATATTTCTAACACAATCATTCATTCAGAAAATATTACAAAAGTTTAACTTCATTCTGAATACGCGTTCCTAATGCAATAGGGTTTTAGGTTCGCTAACAGAAATATTTTGGCTTTTTTAATTTCAATAATATTTATATATATATATATATAATATTTTCTGTAAATTTTGTAATGAAACGGAGGAAAAGTTACTTACTTAAAGAATTTACAAGTTAAAATTTCAAAAACGTTCTAAGAACATAATTGTATTATACTAAATCGTGCATGTCGCTTCACACACATGCAAATAATAATAATTAATTAAATAACCTTCCCTCGTTTTTTTCTAAAAAAAAAGGTGGAAAAGTGTTAACTATCTCATAGTACAGTAGTGATTATTATGGTCACATTTATGACAATTAAATTTCCCGACTCGTGGCTCAGTGGCAACATGTGGGCTGAGGTTCTATCAACTGGCAGCTTTGTTGTAGACACTTTCAGAAAAAGAGGGAGACTCGATGGCGTTTGGGATTGCAACCTCGACCTATACTAGATCTATAACAGCTTCAAGAAATGGACCAAACAACACTACTCGTCTTTTTCTTCAAAATCCTACCTCTAAGAAAATCCGTCAATAGGGGAGATCAGCTTCCCCTCGCTTCTCATTGAGTCGACACTTCCTATCACCAATCACGATGCAACAACTCATGACGGAGTCCATATTCCATCGGTAATTGCTTCGACCGTGAAGGTCGAACAGACAATCGCTAATTTCATGAGGGTCTCATTATCCTCGACACTGATTATCTGATATCCGATTTGAGTGACAGAGTTGTTATTACATACTTGTTAAAGAATATACATTTCACTCTCATGAGAACGAAATGCTACAACTCTACTCGTAAAAAAAAAAAAAAAACCAGAAAAAATAAACCAGGTAGTCCAATAACGACTCAGATGCTGAATATCACTGTAGTGTGATATTCAGCATCTTGAGTCGTTAGTTGGACTACCTGGTGGGAGTTTTGCGGTTTTCTCCCATATAATACAATAAATGCGGTGTGGTTCCCAACTAAGGCACTGGAACTAGCTCCCCGGAGGGCACTTCCCCTCCCTTCTTCAGCTGTGCGGAACCAAGTCAGACTTCTACCTACGGGTGCTCTTTCACAACAGAAGCTGCTCCCCCTCTCCTTTCCTTCCATAAGACCACACGGGTTCATGGACTTGGTCTACATGTTACTGTCGACCAAGTAGGATAAGAAAGAACAACACAATTAAATCACATGAAATTATTTCACATCTATCTGTAATAACTTGCCCTCTAATCAATAGCCGATCCGAAATATTATAGATTAATTAATTCATTGATTTGGATGCTTTCATTCGAAATATCGTGTGAGGAGAAATAAAATAAAAATATTTTTTTCTGTTCTACCCTTTCTTTTCACATAAAATTTCTTTGCATTGGAATTAAACAGATTCCAAAAAAATGCGTGTCGTTATCAAATTCCACGTGAAAGACGCGAGAATAGAAACACAGAATGCAATTGAAGATGTGGGATCAAGTTAGATTTATAAATTTCCATTTATCATCGCTTCCAAGAGGAGATATTTCGACACGTCTCCTTTCGCAACACTTTCGTAATACGAGATTCTGAGAAGTTCAATGATTTTCATATTATATTTAGTTTTCCTTTATTTTATAAAAATTCTGAACATTATAAAGAAATTCTGTGACTGTTAGCATATTGGTGCATTTCTTAGAAAGTAAAAACTTGTAAAATTAATATTGCCTACGTGTTTGCTTTTTTTTTTTTTTTTTTTTTTTTTTTTTATAATTCATAAATTATTCTTTTCTTTAATTTGAAAATATTTTTATTTAACCATTTAAACAAAAAATCACTTTAAAAATTCTAAAATAATTCGAGAATTAAATTTTTGAATTTATCTCTAATAATTCGAAGATTTATTTGAAAATATTTTTAAGCATTTAAATTAAAATCACATAAAAGATTAAATAGTGGTAATAGCGTCTAGTCGTTACTCATTTAGCACCCACCCAGGAGGAACGTGTGATTTAAGGTTGTCATGGACACGAATAGTATTACTGCCTAATTGTACCAAATTTAAATTAACTTAAATTCTTTTATTTTTAATTCTTATTTATTATTATTTTGTATTTTACTTTTATATTTATTTTTAGTATTTTTAAATTTTGAGTACCATATTAATTGAATTTTAGAAACTTTATTTGTTATTATATATTTACTAAAATTAAAGCAGCCAATTAAAAATTAAAATCCTATTTATGAATTAAGATGAGGAGGTTAAGGGGTATTTCCCCCTGTTGGTACTCCGTAATCGGTACGCCAGTTGCCAGAATAGTATTACCTTCCAAAGTAAAATGTCTTAATAGTGCAATTTTACACGAATATTAACTAAATATTAGTAGATATGTATGCCCTTATTCAGCAAGGACAAAAATATTCGATTGTTACATGATTATAGAGCATCAATAAATATTTTTGTGTTTAAGGATTTTGTTTTATAATTTGTTCTTTTTTGTTTATAGTAATCTTTGGATCGTTGTTAGGATTTTTGTTTATAATTTGTTTTTATTTTTTTGTGTTGTTTATTTAGCATATAAATAATTAGTTACATTATTTTAATATAAGTATTTATGCAAAAGATGTTTTCCTTCTGAAAAGATCAATTACATTATTATTGGTATAATGTAATTGATAGCATGTGCGTATCGTATGGGAGAAAAACCTGGAAAACTCCCATCAGACAGTCTGACGAACGAGACAAGATGCTGAACATCATACATGTCATCGAGTCTCCTCGTCTTTTGAAACAGCATCTACAACAAAAGCTGCCAGGGACACAATTTAGCGAGTCGGGCGATTTAATTGTCATGGTTGTGATACTAATAGGGATGAATTACCTCGCATTTGAATATCGTATGGCCCCCCTCCCGGAAAACTCGATAGTCTGACTAATGAGGCAAGATGCTGTACATTCCAAACGTCATCGAGTCTCCTCCTTTTTAAAACAGTGTCTACAAAACGCCGCCAGCGAATGGAACCTCAGCCTTCATGCTCACCATGGTACGACTGAGCCACGAATCGGCCATAAAAATAACATGCTTTGAAAGACATGAAAATTTAATTTAATTTTCAAAAAAAAAAAAACCTTTCATATTCTTTTTAAATACGAATAAACAAATAACTTTTAAGTTTTTATTATTATTGTCATTATAATTCCACAAATAAGAATTTCTTTCGACTTTGAAGCCAGTCCCAAAGAAAAGTATAATTTATGAATTAAAATTCATAAAAAACTGACTTCAGTCAAAAATATTCGGGTTATCCGGATAATATCTAATAAAGTGAATACGAAATGAAAAAAAAAGTTAGCTGAAACGATTTTTTTTTTTTTCTTTTCGGCAAGTCCGGAAAAAGTTTGCCATTCCCGTTTTTGATTGACGCCCCAAAAATTAAGCCCGGATGCTGTAAAAGTAGACGGGGCCGCCCTTCTATAAAAGCCGGGGCGCACAGACCATTTCCGAAACCAATCCTTTCCTTCACTTCCGAAACTGGAACTCCCGAAATAACGGGAGAGGAAAAAGATAAGAAGGAGGAGGGAGGAAGAAAAAAGAAAAAAAAGAACAAAACTAAAACCCCGCACCACTCGTCGAACGAAAACAAAAATCGTCTGCTTTTCCCCGACAACCCCAGGGAAGAGTAAACGGAAAGCGAGGATATGGGAGAACGTGAGCGGATGGGGATGGCGCGGAGGATTCGTTCGGCAGATTAGAAGGGGGATGGGGAGGGGGGATCCAAGGGGGATGGATGGAACGAGGGGGGTTGAGAGATCGATGCCGCACTTTCTCACGTCCCCTTTTAGCGGCGAGAGAGAGAGAGATCTTATGGATGGAGAAGCGTGTCGTGGCAACAGATATATTCGCGAGCTACGGACTAGGGGCGTCACAGGGAATTAATAAATACAACGCAGGGGCGGCAGGAAGGGCGCATCCGAGAAATTTATTTCTCTCTCCCCTTCCCCGCGAAGTGAAGGGATGGGAAAGTTGAGACTATTTGGGATTTCTCTCTTGTCGAGAATAGAAGGGGTGGGGGTGGAACAAAGGGAGAAAGTTCGAAGGCGGAAAAGTTTTATGAAATTATTCGGAAAGGCTCTTTGAGGGAACAAATAAACCTGTATGGAAGTTATTAAATTTTTTTTTGTTGTTGTTGCTGTTGCTGTTGTTGTGGTTGTTTTCCTTTTGGAGAGAAGAGGCGGGACCGGCGGTGGGGCAGCTTTTTTGCATTAACTGGTATGTGGAACGGGTTGCGGTTGCCCGCGAAAATGAGCTGTCGAGAGTTTTGCAGTTGTTTTGGAGGGGAGATTCTGGATGGAGCGCGTGTGATTGATCTCGGAATATCGGTACATCGAAGTCGATAGAAAAATAGTTTCCCCGACAAGCCAATGAACAATTCTTTATGGTTTTTCAGTAGCAGTGGAAATCTATTGTAGAAAATTATTAACTATTGAGGATTATTAACCATAACCATCACTCAACCTGCAGTTATTGAATAAAATGAGCTGTCGAGAGTTTTGCAGTTGTTTTGGAGGGGAAATTCTGGATGTGATTGATATCGGTACATCGAAGTCGATAGAAAATAATTTACCCCGAAAGGCCAGTAAATAATGTTTAATAATTTTCTTCAGTTATCTCATAAAAATTAGCTGTCGAGAGTTTTGCAGTTGTTTTGAAGGGAAATTCAGCATGGTTAAAGAATGTTACTGAAAATGTGTACTGAAATGAAACTGAATGTTTAAAAAAATTATTAACTATTGAGTATTATTAACCATAACCATCACTTGACCTGCATTTATCTCATAAAATGATTTGGAGGGGAGATTCTGGATGGAGCGCGTGTGATTGATCTCGGAATATCGGTACATTGAAGTCGATAGAACATATTTTTTCCCTAGGCAAGCCAGTAAACAATGCTTAATAATTTTCTTCCAGTATATTTGTACTGTAACCTACTAAAGAAAACTATTAACCATTAAGGATTATTAATTAAATATTAACCAAATTTATTAACCATTGAGTGTTGTTAATGAATTATTGACCAAAATTATTAATCATATCCACCACTTGACAAAAACCACTGTATATATAACAAGTACTGTTATATAAACCAGTGTTTCTCAATGTGCTTTTTGTCTACTCGCTTTATTCGAGATAGTTTTAACACTTTATATTAAAATAATTTATTAAAAAGTAGGAACACATTACGAATCATATTACACTTTAAACCGTAGGTTCTGTTCTAATATGACTGCAAAACGTACGTAGGGTTGAAAACCCTAACCCCGTAAAAAGAAAACATGCCCTTTTTCGGAATCTACCTGTAGGCCACGGCCATGTTCCAATAAGGGCTGTAGTGCCAGTGTGTTGGTTGGTTAGAAACATATCATAATTATAAAAGAAATATTCCATGAATTAAGACAGTAATTCAATTTCATGAATTAAGACAATAATTCAATTTCATGACAATTTCATGAATTACAATAATCATTAGAAGGGAGGTAAGAAAGGGCATTTCAAAATATCCTACACAATAAATTAAACATTAAAAATTATTAAAAGAAAGGTAAAGAAAATATATATTATTTTTCTTTTCCAGCAAATAAGCACAAATCATTAGCAGTATAACAAAAATAAATCTTTATATAAACCAAAATTTCTACTAGTTTTTTTTTAAATTAATGAAATTCAGAAATTTAAAATTTTATGCTTCATATTTTATGAGGGTTTCAATCATCACGTGGAGGAAATACTGCTGAACTGTTTTCATGTGTTCAGACAAACCCATGAATTTCC
Organism: Caerostris extrusa; assembly: GCA_021605095.1. Taxonomy (NCBI): domain Eukaryota; kingdom Metazoa; phylum Arthropoda; class Arachnida; order Araneae; family Araneidae; genus Caerostris; species Caerostris extrusa. Next base: position 32,766 of record BPLR01009091.1, on the reverse strand, counting down.
AGAGGAAATGGTGCCTGGAGTTTCCCAGTGGTGAATAAAAAAGCCCCTATAGTAGGAAATTCGCAAACCAGACACCATATGCTCGCGTTAGCATCGATTGGTTCTGTGGAGGAACATGGCTGCCTGCCGTCTCATATTCTGGTCAAACCCGAAGAAAGAAAGAAAAAAATGCTTTTTTTTTTTTTCCTCTCACTGGCTTCCACCTCCCTTTTTTTTTTTTTTTTTCCATTTTCAGGAGGAAAAAAATGCTGAAAGGAAGAAATTTTTGTTCTCCTTTCTTGAGTGATATGACAATGGAAGATCTTCTCTTTCAGGTTCATATTCATTTCTTCACAAACTATTCTCCAAAATCAATTAAATTTGGATTTAAAATTTGCCCATGGTACATGGTATTCAAAATTCATAGATATAAAAAATGAGCATGAGTATTTTAATGGATGACTAAAATAGTGGATAATGCCATAAATAAAAATATTTTCACTAAATATTAACACTTTGCACCACTGTTGCCCGTATTTAATGATAAGGTCTATTTTAATTTATTTTGAAATTGTTTCAAAACAATCTGTCTCATACTTTTGACTCAATCTGTATTTCAATCAATCTCAATTTGACTCAATCTGTCTATTTAAACTAACAGATTTCGCTTTATATAAAACTGACATTTTTCAAAATGAAAGCAGAACTACAACATTCTATTCTTCTGTGGACGCACTATATATTTAAATCTCTAAAGCTAATTAAAGCTTATTATTAAAGATTTAGCTCACTGCAAATTTTTTTTTTTGTGCATTTTATTAAAAAGAATCACCAGACATTTTTTCTTAAAAACTGATACATACAAAGAAGAAACTTTTGGTTATACTGCCGATATTGAAAAGAAATTTGAGTTTGTGCTGAATGTAGTCCAATATGTAAGATACAATTTATTTGTCCGAATTTGAATTTTTTTCATTGTATTTTTACTGAAATTTCTTCTCCGGTTGGCATAGTATTTAATACAAACCTATTAAATATTTTCTATACATTTGTAAGATATTCAAAGAGCCCAGTTTGCAGACCAAAGCCTCCAAACAGTTGAGTTTTCTCAATCAATCCAATGATAAAATATTTTTCCTAAATATTTACTTGTGTTATCATTAATCTGCTCATGTAATCTTATGAAAAATAACGTTGTTCTAAAAAAAATACTGTAATGCTTATATGCTTTTAATGTTTTGTTATTAGCTATATAACTATATAGTGAATCCACAAAAGCAAAGAATGTTATAATTTTGCACTCATTTTGAAAAAATAACAGTATATCTGTTATATAACACTAAATCTGTTAGCTTAAAAAAGACTTGCAAAATGAGTCAAAAGCAATTTCAAAATTATATACAGGAAATCGCAGTTTCTTTGATCTTAAAACATTAACAAAAGCTAAATTAATAACACGTAAAACGAAGCACCGGATGTATAAACTATAATCAGACGAATAGTTATTTATGGGTCAGAAATCTGTACCTTGCCGACATTTTCTCAGAGGACCAGTCCTGTACCATGTCCATATTTTCTCAGAGGACCAGACACTTACCATGTCCACATTTTTTCTCAGAGGACCAGACATTTACCATGTCCACATTTATCTCAGAGCACCAGACCTGGACCGTGTCCACTCTTCAGATTTTTTTCTGAGCAAAATGTTCCCTTTTTTTTTTGCCAATTCACATGTGAAATGTTACTTTAAAAGAATTGTGTTGTGGTTCTGAAAGTACAGCTTGTCAATCGCTGCATGCCTACAATGATGTATTCTCGACAGCTCATCCTTTTACCTGCTCTCAAGTAACGTGCAATAGCATAACATCTTGCTACATCTGTGGGTCACCACCATCCAGTTGGAATGTACAGCGTTTGATGAGTGGCTGATCATGAGTTGGCAGTAAATCGTACTTGGGAATCTACAAATACCTCGATTTTAATTTCAATAACCAGTAATTCACAAGACTCAAAAACGTCTTGCGGATATCGTCCTTTACTGTGATTAACATTCTGCGTTTTCGATCTTTGCCAGCATAACGCCTGCGTATTTCAATCCTCATTTTCAGCAAAGTTTATTTCCCTCGAAAGGGAAATGGTAATTTTGCATGATTCGACATCCACCTACTTGTGCGGTAATTTTTCGGTGAAAAATTGATGATAGGTCGCTTTGACAGTCTAACTATCACCGAAGTACCTCGTAAAGTAACCAGAGCTATTTCTAATGGCGCAATACTAGAGTCTGTTTGAAAAAAAAAAAAATTGTGGGATCCACAAAATCTATGTCTTTAATATAGACCATAATGAGAGCAACTCTTTAGAATGCTTTGTATGGGTCTGCTTATATACAACCCAAACCACAAAATAAGAAATTGTTCTTCTGGGAAAACGGGATGTAAGGCATTTCGCAAAAGCTAAAAGAAATCGTATTTCAAAAGAAGTCCAAACAAGGTTTTTTTCAAAACTCCATTTGCATGATGAGTGCAAATGTTTTATCTTTCTTCTTTACGAGGGTCAATGAGTTGCCAATGTTGGTAATTAAAATTCTGAAAAAAAAAAAAAAAAAAAAAAAATGTTGGGGTAGGTTGTTCTTTTGAGCTTTCCACCCCATGTTTTTTTGCAAATATTAAGTTTACTTGGTTAAAATAATGCATTTTACGTCATCCTTCATAAACTGAAAATTAACTATCTGGCATTGTCTCATGTCTATAATCACCTGCTGTTATAGTTTCTGTATGGCCTTAAATTGAACTGCATCTTGTATCCATGCATTGAGCAAAGAATCCTCTGTCCCAACACATCCTTCTTACAAAGCTGATCCTTTTCCTGATAGCGGGAGGTCGTCTTATACCCAGATGTAGACTTTTAGTGTATGTCAGTGATTTGTCGTGTTCTGCTGATAGTCTTTTTATATACCCGAACCATGATATCCGCAACGGATGATTTCGAATTTGTTATCTCTGACGAAGCATTCAACGCATTCATTGACACATTGTAGTTATTCACTAATATTCCAGACAGTGTCTTGAAATATTTTAAGACGAGCAGTTCCAACTGAGTTTTATTTATACCGAGAATCAACAAATCATCAAGAGATTATCTATATTGAATTTGATTTTCAATTGTTTGAGTGACATGCTCTGAAGATGGTACCGGCAATTTCTGTTCATACAATACCGGCCACCCTGAAGATGGTTCAGTTTTTATTGGCAACTAAACAAACAATATAAATGTCCGAGCCTTTTTTGGATGGTGGTTTATAATTTTTATGGTTAGTTTGTAATAGATTCAATTATCGAGTTACAGTTGGCGACTGTAGAAGCAAATTGGTTGGTTACGCCGATACAATATGCAGAGAAGATAACGTCTTTTGCACAGTCATAATTAAATATATGGACAAACTTGTTCTTCATATCTTTCGTAGATAAATTGTTCTTCATAGCAAGAGCTTCTTTTGGATGATTCGAGTTATATTCATTTGGAATCTTGTAGAAAATTATAGGTATCCCCGTCTGTATAATACGTAATTTTTCCGTGTTCCACTGTGCTCTTCCCAAACGTATAGTAGGTAACCTTTGATTAAGAAAGTATTTTCCTTCAGGTAATGTCCAAGTCTCACATCTGTAGTTTCTTTGGGATGAACTTGTTTGGCTACATCGCTAATGTAGTTTATCGAAGTGGATGTGCGGCCGAAAATCTTTCAACTCTGCGGCTTCTTTAATCGTCCTGTTAAAGTTGTCGTGAATCTTAGAATTGGGATTCAATTCCGATTCCAGAAACCAAAACTGTAAAACTCTCTTGGGCGACAGCCAGAATATCATACGCTCTACGGATGGTACAATAGTAATCCATTCTGGTTTGGAAGGAAATCCGCAACTAAGGAATACTGTTGGGAACACCATGTCGCTCGCCAATGTGAAATGTTAATCTGATATGCCAGCCTTTTTATACCCAAAATGACATTCCATCACCATCAGTACGTTTTTGTAATTTAACTTTCAATATCAAATTTTTCTTTCTAACCCAATTTTGAATGCATTTGTAGATTTCTTTAAAATGTATTTTTAAGTTAAAATGTTGGGTGAAGAAATTGGTTGAAAGATCTTGAACTACAATCATACCATTATAATAATCATATGTAACTATAATTGTGCTACTCAACCAATTTTCACGAGATTGTTTATCGAGCATATAGTATATTTTGTTTCCAATCAAACATTGATTATGGTACGGCAAATGTTCTTTGTGTTTGTATTTTCACAAGAGATCCAACACACTCGAACATCAGCTGTCAAATTTTGCATCAATATTTAAATCACTGACATACTATATGTGTACCATTTTTGTATTTTATCTGAAGAATCGACGAATTTTGATCGAAATCTTTTGATAAACAAATTTACAAATGCGTTGTCCCATAAATCGTCCATTAACGCTCTTGAGACTATTAGAAATGGTGACACAATCCGTCAGATGATTGATAAAAAAATTCCGAATGATAGACGACAAGAGCCTCAGAATGACAGAGCAGAATCTTATCGTGATGAGCGACCGGGCGATGACGTTGCGTTATGCGGAATTTTTCTTTATCTATCATCTGACGGACTGTGTCACCGTTTCTAACAGTCTCGAGCAAATTCATGGACGATTTATAGGGCCATGCATTTGTAAATTTGTTAATTAAAAGATACAGTAGTATAAGAAGATAGACGGAATAGCAGGTTTCTGTTTAATTAATCTTTTCGATCGGCAGCAGTCGTATATACCCCTACAAAGTAGGCAGAGACGTTTACGAGCTCTACAAGGAAGTCAAGGAAAATAGAATCCAAGGCGACTTTTTCCTGGACCTTATTACTGGTCACGAAACTATAGGCGCCCACTAAGCAAGGCTATTTAACAAGTCCCCTTCCTGTCAATGTGGTCATTCTACAGAAGACAGATATCACATTATTTACTAGTGCCCCTTTGGAATAGCATTAGGTCCAAGCATCTCCCACTAAACCACAGCTCCATCTCCATGAACCTTATTTTCTCTAACCATAAGTCTAAGATGGGTCTGATTGAAATTATGAAGATCAAACTTCAATCAGCGCTGCAGCCCATCGAAGACGAAGATGATCCTACTCACTAATTCTACTAAGAACTTTGAACTGGACATCCCCAAAAACAGAAAATTTTTCATGCAAAATACGTGACTTTCTCTAGAAGGAACTTTTAATTCCCGCCAGGGACAAATGGACTCTGCAAAACTGCAAAGAAAGAGAACTGTATTTTTCTTATTTTCATTTTATTGTATTTTTATCTTATTGATTTGTGTTCGTCCCAGTATTTGTTGTATGTATCTGGTCTTTTTGTTTCTGCAGCTTTATTAGCTTGTCTTTTTCCCTTTGTAACCAAGGAATTGTTTTGTATTTTTCGTATCTTGTATCTTTTTATTTTTCAATAAATGTGGTGGTAGGTCAGATCCCCGGGCGGGGGCTTTGTATCTCCTTGCCCGGCCAGTCATGCTGCATGGCGTCCGAGCCGGGTTCTTAGGTATGTGGAGGGTTGCTCTCACGGGACCGCTCATCAGAGTTGGAAGCCTTCGGGCATGACATTTTAATTCTATCGAATACCCCTACAAAGTGTAGAATTTGCATCAAATAATGCATTGTTAGATTTATTGCATCAAGAGACAGCAATCACATGTAGAAATTTTCTCAGCTCGCATCTACCATTTAAGTTGAAGACTGATCATTTCACAATTGACAACACAGTAAATATCAATAGCATCCAAGAGTGACCCAGTCCGTTCACATGGAGACTTTATCAATCCTTCTTCAACACTTTGCCTGAAGTTGACTTTAAAACAAACTTTTCATTATGTTGAAGGAGTATATATATATATTTTTTTTTTTTGGGACGAGAAGAGTTTTGGCATTTCATTCCCAGGAAAGAGGAATGTATGCTATTTGACAAATATATAATAAATCCATCACTTAAATTTGACAGCAGACGGGCTTTATTGTGGGTACATGCAGTTAGTGTTTTGTACTAATGAGAACAAACACTTAAACACTGTCACTTAAATCTGATAGCAGATATTTGATGTCATGGATAATGCGACTCAGGAAATTAGTGAATATCTGTGCGACGTTCATAGGTCAAAACAACTACAGATTAAATATGAACCATGAGTTGTTCCATTGTGATAAGTGGTAGACCACGAGCTGAGAAAGGTCTAATATAGGCCGGAACATTACGATGGTTATTTAATGAGAATTGAGGTTCATCTAATGAGAAGTGAGGGAAGGTGGCCCCCGCCCCCTCTTGACGGATAGTCTTAAAAGGAGTTTATTTTGGTGTAGAAGCAAGACAGTTCTGCGACGAGTCGACTAGAAGTGCTGTTTTTCTTTTTTCTACGAAGTGACTGAATAGGCCGGAGTCTCCACCTGTTTTTCAAAATGAACTCCTTATGGTTTCGTTTTTCAGGCCGTGTGATCTTTAAGGTCTGCCACAGACCAGGCAATTAGATTCGACGTAGACTCGAGAACTCTGAAAAATCTCCGACCTTGGAATGAATTTTTGTGATTTAATCGTGCACTTGTGATCAAATTTTATTTTTAATTTTTCATATATTGTATAATAATCCAGAGATCATTATTATATGTATATATATATAGTGCTTGTAAATAAAAATTAAAGTGTTCCCCTGAACCTGAAAGTGGCCCTCTCCTTGAAGCCGTTACAGGTCTAGTTATAGACCGAGTTGTTATAAAGGTTACGGCCTTCAAAATGTGACACAGTTGAGATTAACATTTGTGTTGAACTTAGACTGCAGTGTTATTAAATGTGCTGGACAATGTAATCAACTGGCGCAAATACGTCACCGTTTTGAAGCCCGAATAGCCGATACTCATTTTATAAAAAAAAAAAAACTAAATGGTAATTCAGATCTTTTACACAAAATGGAGCGTTTGATTCTTCTACGAAAACATTTCGAGCAGTTCAAAAGGGAAGATTACGCCTCAATTACTCGTGACTGGGAGTATTTATCGGATGAATGCCCATTGCCTGAAGTCAAGCATTTCTTTGAAACTGTTCTACCAATCAAAGTGGAGCGAGAATTAGTACTGCATTTCTTCGGTCGATTACTCAATGGACTCTGACCAGAAAAACAATTTCTCATTCTTACAGGCAAGCATTCCGGATACAATGGAAAAACCACCAGGTTGAATTTGAAGCAACAAGTCTTTTTCTCATACGCTGTGTGTTCAAAAGCATTCGTCTTCTTGTTAGTAAAAAATTGAGGAAAGGGAAAGTATTTTGTCAACACTATTTGTCCGGTGGGAATTGTGTTAATTACGAATGTCCTTCAAAACTTCGATTGCTCTTGTAGGTTTAATTATTATTATATAACGGCGAGAGGTCGCGGTTATAACTGGTAACTGTAACCAGTAACTGGGATTTCAACTGTGTGGTCCAGTATGGTAGTAGTTGCGGTGAGATCTTCAGACCACGAGGTGAACGCTAGGAGCGTCAGATCGAAATAGACGGTCAGGGACCGGCTCTTGGTTTTGAACTATTAATACTATTGTAGAAGAGGCACAGGGTTCCATGTGTATGTATGTACTAATAGTGTAAATAAATTAATGTAAATAGAAAGAGAGATTGGTATTTCATTATGACATCAAAAAATTTGATAGCTGGGGTTTGAGTATACTAGATCGTTTATGGAAATGTTCGCACGAAGACACTTCTACACCACTATCTAGGCAGTATTGAAAATGTCATAAACGGAATGTCATATTTCGGTTGGAAACGAAATGTTATAGAACGGAATGTTATTTTGGTGTTCCCAACACTGTTCCTCAATTCTTGTTCCCTTCCACAAAAAAAAAAAAAAAAAAAAAAATATATATATATATATATATATATATATAAATGGAATACTACTGTACCATCTGTACTATCTATGATATTACGGCTGCCGCTCAATCGTGTTTTACAATTTTGGCTTATGAAATCGGAACTGGTTATCAATTCTAAGATTCTCGACAATTTTAATAGCACTAATAAAGAGACAGGAGTGTTAAATGATTTTCAACTGCAAATCATCCACTTTAATAAACTACATAAGCGATATGCTAAATCAAGTTCATCAAAAAAAAAAAAAAAAACAGATTTGAGGTTTTGGATATTACCTGAGAAGTAGTCAAAAGCTCTCATTCGTTTGGAGTGCACTCAGTAGAACTTGGAAAATTGCATATTATATAGACCTATAATTTTTATAAGGTTTCAGATTGATTGTAAATCGGATCATCCACGGGAATCTTTTGTTCAGAAGAACAGTTTGTTTACGAAAGGTATATATTACAGCTAATTTCGCATGTTGTATTCCGGAATGAACCAAATATTTAATGATGACCGTGCAAAAGACTTTATTTTCTCCATATTGCTTCGTCTGAATCAACCAATTTGCCTCTTCAATCGCTGACGATAACTCGAAAATTGAATCGAATACAAACTCCAGTAAAATAACTCTGTCCAAAAAAGTTCGAGTGGCCGTTATTGTATGAACAGCAGTTGCCAATACCATCTCCAGTGCAAGTCTCTCAAATGATTTAAATTCTAAATCATTCGAGTCAAACTCCTGTGGGTTTGATAGACATAGATCAGACTTATTCGAACAGCACACCTTAAATTATTTCAAGACACAGTCTTGACGTATTAGTAAATAACTACAATGCGTTGTTAATAAATGAATGATCATCAAAGATTGCAAATTAGCAAAGGAAACTCACCCTGTTCGGATATTCTAGTTCTGGTGTTTAAAAGGACTGCAGCAGAATATCACAAATCATAGACAGACATGGACTAAAAGTCTACATCTTGGTGTAAAATAATCTTCCATTATCCAGATGAAGGATCAACTTTGTACGATGATGCTAGGGAAACAGAGGAGACTTCGGTCGACGCATGGATGCAAGATGCAGCAGCTTAATCTCCTGGAGTCTTTTTCAGTCTTAATCTCTTGGATTTGTCCCAAAAAGAAACACAGAAACAATCACAATAGGTGATTATAGATATGAGATTATGTCTGCTAGATAAGTTTCAGTTTGTGAAGGATGACGTGGAATGCTCAAAAAGCATTCTAGCTCCCTCCTTTTTTTTTTTTTTTTTTCGAAATTTAATTTCTAATTTTTGACTTCCAACTTCACAACTCATCAGCCCCTCATGAACAAGAAGGAAATGGCATTTGTACTGAACATGGAAACGGCGCTTAAATTTTTAAAGTCTTCTTTTAAATTATGATTTCTTGGAATTCCTGCGAAAAGTCCCGTTTTCTCAAGAAGAATAATTTCCTATTTCCTTGTTAGGGATTACTATTACAAACTATTACCTATTAGACCCATACAAACTATTCTTGAAAAGTTGCTCTCATCATGGTCTGTATTAAAGACATTGGTTTGGTGGGTCACTGGCATTTTATTCTACCAGACTCTGGTCCTCTACCCATAGAGATAGCTCTAGTTGCTTTAAGGGGTACTTCGGTAACAGTTTTGATGGTTAACGCGACCGATGAAAAAGCTTTTTATTAAAAAATTACCGCACAAGCAGGCGCATGTCGAGCAAGGTCAAAATTACCCTTTCCCTTTCGAGGGAAATATGGTGTGGTAAAATATGGTATGGTGTAAGTATTAAAATTCCATGTGAAATAAATCTAAAATACAGGAGCACGTAGACGAATATTCTTGACAAGATCTAAAAGGAAGAATAAACCTTATTCTACTGTTGTACCTTTGATTACTAGATAACGCAACATTATTAAAACAGTATATAGTGCTTTCAATACTGGTTTTTAGAAAACGTAAATTGGTTTGTTGTCACCACGAACACTAACTTTAAAAACGTATTAACGAGTCACTGAGATACGAATTTGGAATAATTATTTTACTATTAATGTAATATCGGAATATTTATTTATTTTTAAATTCATGCCATTTATTGTTTATGTTCTTACCCCTTTAATTTTTTCTACAGTTCAAGAATACATGCGTCACAAAATTCTCCACAATTGCGAGTTCCCTTAATTATTTTGCTATTGATGTGTAATATAGAAGCTAATATTTATTTATTTTTTAAATTCATGGCATTTATTGTTTATGTTCTTACCCCTTTAATTTTTTCTACCGTTCAGAATACATGCGTCACAAAATTCTCCACAAATTACGAGTTCCTTAATTATTTTTGACTATTAATGTAATATAGAAGCTAATATTTATTTATTTTTTAAATTCATGGCATTTATTGTTTATGTTCTTACCCCCTTTAATTTTTTCTACCGTTCAAGAATATTTGCGTCACAAAATTCTCCACAATTACGAGTTCCCCTTAATTATTTTACTATTAATGTGTAATATAAAGCTAATATTTATTTATTTTTAATTCATGGCATTTATTGTTTATGTTCTTAACCCTTTAATTTTTCTACCGTTCAAGAATACATGCGTCACAAATTCTCCACAATTACGAGTTCCCCTTAATTATTTTACTATTAATGTGTAATATAGAAGCGAATATTTATTTATTTTTTAAATTCATAGCATTTATTGTTTATGCTCTTACCCCCTTTAATTTTTCTACAGTTCAAGAATACATGCGTCACAAAATTCTCCCACAATTACGAGTTCCCCTTAATTATTTTGCTATTGATGTGTAATATATGAGCGAATATTTATTTTTTAATTCATGGCATTTGCTATTTTAATTTTTTTCTGCACTCCAAGAATACATTTCTTATCAAACAGTTCACATACGTAAAGTAAATAAATAATTAAAAAATCCCTACTTTCCCTATCGCGTTACGAAATTCTTCCACAATTATGATTCCCCTATCGATGTGTAATAGACGAGTTTATATTTATTTTTTAATTCATGGCATTTTTTGTTGTTTATGCCATCTGTCCCTTTCATTTTTTTCTGCACTCAAGAATACATTTCTTATCAAACAGCTCACATACGTAAAGTAAATAAATAATTAAAATCCCTACTTTCCCTATCGCGTCACAGAATTCTTCCCACAATTACGAGTTACCTCTAATTATTTTACTATTGAAGTGAATTGACTGTTGATTCTTGAATTGTTGATTTTAATTATTTTACTATTGATTATTTTATTATTAATATTTATTTTTTTTTAATTCAGGACATTTATTGTTTATGTTCTCAGTCCCTTTAAAATTTGTCTACAATCCAAGAATATGTTTCTCTTATCAAACAGCTCAAATCCGTAAAATAAATAAATAAAAACGACTTCCCCGATATCTCGTCACAGCATTCTTCCTACGATTACCAGAGTTTCCCGCTCCGATAAATTACAAGACATCGTTCAACCCGTTGTGGCCGAATGCTGCTGTTCCCTTCCCAAAAGAAAACGCAAAGATAATTGATTGTTTGAGTTACAGAAGAAAACTAAAAAGAAAAAAAAAAAACCAACTAAATCATTCGGTTTCAGTGGGAAATAAAAATTGTAAATAAAGATTAAAGTGTTCCCATGAACCTGAACGTGGCCCTCTTCTTGAAGCCGTTATAAGTCAAGTATAGGTCGAGACTGTTACAATAGTCTTCATGGGCTCAGTGATGTGGTGTGGTGGTGTGGTGTGGTGTGGTGTGGTGTGGTGTAGTAGTATTAATAGTCTCTATGTACAATAAATCTAAAATACAGGACACGTAGACGAATATTCTTTCCAAAATCTAAAAAGAAAAAAATACACCTTATTCTACTGTTATACCTTTTAATACTAGATAGCTCACCATATATCAAAACAGTATATAGTGCTTTTTTAAATACTGATTTTTAGAAAACGTAAATTGGGGCCAAATTCATGGGGTCAACATGCTTGTGTTTACAAACACTGACGTATTAACGAATCGCTGAGATACGGATTTGTATTAATTATTTCCTATTGTGTAATATATGAGAGAATATTTATTTTTTTAATTCAAGACATTTATTGTTTATGTTCTCTCTCCAGGGCCGGATTTCCTAGGCTAACTAGGCTACAGCCTAGGGCCTCAAGATCAAGAGCGGCCTACATTCAAATTGTTAGCAAAATTAGAATGACTCTATTCTAAAAACAGTAAACACTGAATCGAAAATAAGGAGAAATTCTACACATATGACTAATAAACAAACATAAAAATGTATTGGTTAAGATCAACGCGTTCGGCTCATTGGGTCTGTTCGTTTGTATATACTAAATTGCGCCAAAATATAGTTCATACGTTCACTGATTGCTATGGCTATATGTTTGATTAGTTATTGTTACAAGTACTATATAGGGTGCTGAGAATAAATGTCCAAATAAGTGTTCTCGAATTTTTTTTTTATTATTATTTATTAACCGTGGCACATTTTTTATACAGATGAGTACCCATCACAGCATGTTTCATTTAACATATTGATATGTATCACAGTAATGATGTATTTTATTATCTCTCATGTAATTTACAAACTTAAAAATGGGAGGTGAAAGGGCCTCATAAGTGGAATAGCCTTATGGTCGGCAATATTTTGAGTCGGAAGAGCCAAAAATGGCAATTTACAAAATTTCAAAGTTTTTAAAGAGCCACAAAATTTTTCTTGCCCACAATAAATAACAGGTGGGCTGAAAAAGTTCATAGGCTCACATAGATGTCGCTACTAGTTTTTGATTTTTAGTTAGCCCTAACGTTCAAAAGACACGTGTATAAATTTGATAGGCGTTGCACTATTAGTATGTGAGTTATAGCATTTTTAGTGAAGTTATAGTATTTTTAGTGTTCATCACGTGCAAATAGCTGACTGTCGATTGGACTCCGGTGTGAAATGATGGAACCATGTTTCATCCATTGTCCCACTTCCGCGTACACTTTCGCGGTAATATCCAACAGTAGTACTTTATTTCTTTGAGTGCGGTGAAAAGCGAGTACAAGTGACTGAGAGATATAATCGGTGCCTAATCCTCGTTAATCGATTCAGAACGATTTTTAAATGCTTTTTTTTTTATAAAATAAATATTTGCTTATGGAACTAAAGAGCCGCAGCTTCACATCCAAAGAGCCGCATGTGGCTCAAGCCGCAGGTTGCCGGGACCCTGGCCTAGGGCCTTTTCCATCTAAATCCGCCCCTGTCTCTCTCACTTTAATTTTTTTTTTTTCTACAGTCCAAGAATATATTTCTCTTTATCAAACAGCTGAAATCCGTAAATAAATAAATAAACGCCTTCCCCTATCGCGTCACAAAAATTCTTCCCACAATTAAGAGAGTTCCCTTCCCCGATAAATTACAAGACATCGTTCAACCCGTTGTGGCCGAATGCTGCTGTTCCCTTCCCAAAAGAAAACGCTAAGATAATTGATTGTTTGAGTTACAGAAGCACTAGAAGAAAACCGAAAAAGAAAAAACCAACTAAATCATTCGGTTTCAGCGGGAAATAAAAAACATCGTTGGGGAGGGGGAAGGGAGAGAGTGCGTGTGCAATCAAAATGGCTCCTGTGTTTGGCGGCGTTTTCATCCGTCCACGTGGCGCACGTCTTTGCGCCATAAATCATCGCCAGCCCTCTCAACAAATTCCCCGACCATAAAAGTGTGGCGCCACCTACCGGCCCAACGAACGAAACTCTCTTTCCCTTTTTCCCCCTACTGCTGCTTCTCGTTATACGCGTCTCTACGTTTTAGTTCGTTCTTTCTTTCTTTTTTTTTTTTCCTCCTTTCGAAATGGTTCGCGTTTTTTTTTTTTTTCTGTTGCCGTTTTTATGTTTTTGTTCCAGGAGGTAGATTTCGTTCCTTTTTTTTTTTTTTTTTGCGAGGCATAAAAAAAAAAACTGTATGAAAGAGCAGGCAGTGCGGCGGGGATTTGTTCGTTCTTTCAGTTTTTTGTTTTTTACTTTTTTTTTTTTTTTTTTTATTCATACGTGGGAAGAATTAAAGCATTCTTGAATAGCCTTGTTGACAAAATCTTCATTTTTTTTTTTTTTTTTTTTGTGTTTTTCCGCTATCGTTTTGGAGCAATTAGCCAGTTTTACGCAGAGGTAGAAAATTATGCTCACTATAAAATTTTGTAGGTTTTTTTTTTTTTGTCTCTTTTTTTCCCCCCATTTATTTTTTTTTTTTTTATTTTTTACTGGAATAAATAAAATGTTAATAATTTTTTTTAATAGTGAGTTATGAAATTCCAGATTCACAGATATATAGAGAAATTCAATCAACTTTGGTTGTACAATTTATACAATATGGGTTTTACACTTTTGGTTATACTTAGAATGCTCTGTACAGCATTATATTAGTCATTCACAATTTCATTCCAAAATTGGAGCAATTAGTGAGTTTTACGCAGTGGTAGAAAATTATGCTCACTATAAAATTTTGTATGTTTTTTTTTTTTCCCCATTAATTTATTTTTATTTTATTTTTTAGTAGAATAATTAAAATTTTTATAATTTTTATAATTGTGAGTTTAAGAATTTCCAGATTTACAGATATACAGAGCAACTCAATCAATTTTGGTTATACAATTTATACAATGCGGGTTATACAATTTCTGTTATACTTAGAATGTTTGTACAGCATTATATTAATCATTCACAATTTCATTCCAAAATTGGAGCAATTTGTGAGTTTTACGCAGAGGTAGAAAATTATGCTATCTATAAAATTTTGTAGGGTTTTTTCCCCATTTTACATTTTTTTTAGTAGAATAAATATAATTTTAATAATTTTTATTAGTGGTTTTGTTTAGAAGTTCCTGATTAACAGAGCAACTCAATCAATTTTGGTTACACAATTTATACAATATGGGTTATACAATTTTGGTTATACAATTTATACAATATGGGTTATACAATTTTGGTTATACTTAGAATGTTTTGTACAACATTATATTACAATTTCCTTCCAATAATTTCACTCTAAAATTTCATTCCATTAATTTCCATTAAACTACGCTATTTGTAATTTAATTAACATAAAGAAATTATTTTCGTCTTTTAATAGGCTTAAATATAATTTTCTGAATAAATAATCATTGGTACGTATGGATTTATTTAGGCATAATACATATATACATTTTTGTTTTTCATATTTGGTTTATGTTTGTGAAAATACAGCTTCGAAATTCAAAGATGTTCATGTCTGGCATGAAAACGATGAATCTGTAGATCTGAAAATTCTTCCATTGAAGATTAGTTGGTTGGTTAGAGTTTTATGGCACAAGATCCAGTTTCAGCCAAGATGCTCCAAACAATTTGGTAAAAAGCAAAAAAGTAAATAAATATTAAAAGCATTTAAATTCGGGACTCCTCGACAAAATTAATTAAAAATCATGATAAAAATACGTAAAAACAAAACAGGAAAGAGTCTTATCACATTTGAAAGACAAAAACAGGGTTTAACAGTAAATTTTAAGATGAAATAAAAGATAAAAAATTGCACAGAAAAAAATCGTAAATAATTTGTCCAAAGATAATGGAAAAACTACGCAATTTGCATGGCATACGGTTAAAATAATAATTGCAATTAAATATGAAATAACAGATCAGTCAAAAAAAAAAAACATCTCCGTTTTGTTGTATTCAACTACATAAGTAGTATTTGAGCTTTCCTCTGGCGCAGATTCTGGTGACTTTGATGGAGGCTTTGACTGGCAACTGGCAACTGGCGTACCGATTACGGAGTACCAACAGGGGAAATACCCTTAAACCTCCTCATCTTAATTCATATATAGGCTTTGAATTTTAATGGGTGCTTAATTATTGTTAGTAATATTAAAGATAAATGTTTCTAAAAATTCAAATTAAGTAGGTACTCAAAAAAAAAAAAAAAAAAAGATTTAAAAATACTATTGATAAAAAAGTAAGATAAAAAATCAAAAGAATTTAAAAGTTAAGTTTTTAAATTCGGTGCAATTAGGGACCAGTGGACGATGCCGTAGACATATTGCGAAAACGTAAACAAACAAACTTGTTTGTTTACCAATAGCACTGATTGGGAAGAAGGCTTTGAAGAGACAAGAAATATGACAAACTCATGACGGGAAATATGATAAGGTGTAATTATGAGGTCTGTGATCTAGACCAGGGGTCTCTAAACTTAAGGCCATATTGTTTACTCCAGTAAGTACCAAGAGCCAAAACCATTTTAATTTTCTGCCGTTATCTATAATTTCCAGTTAGTTCTAATGCTAAAGTTAAATTTTCTGCGTATTATGCTTGTCATTAAGCTTTACCTAGCAAGTCAATAAAACCGAGTTATTATCATTCTGGGTTTTTTTATCCAACTTATTACAGCAACAATAAGCTATTCGCTGTCGCGGGCTGGATGGATGGCACTGGCGAGCCCGATTAGGCCCGCGGGACGTAGTTTGGCGACCCCTTGATCTAGACGATAGAAATCTAGATAGAATCTTGTCGATAGAATATGTGATCTATCTAGAAATAGAAAAAGGGAAAGAAAAGGGGGAAAAAAAACTACAAAAGGATGAAGGAAAAGTTTACTAGGTCTCCTCATAATTTGACACCCGTACATATCTATAAAAGATGCGCCCCAAAGGAGTTTGGACTGGAGAAGGAGAATGTGAATCTCACATAGCTACCCTATTGCTGTGACAACAATATGGGTGAGATGCAAGTCTCGGTCCAACATAGCGTACTCTGAATAACGCTGAATCAACTGACATCTGCCTATTGGCAAATAATCTCAAGTCAAAATTTGTGCTGCATTTGGAAACAACAATTTTTAATCAGACCATTAACGGTGATTTAGAATTTTTGGTCTGTTACTAATAAAGTGTTCACCAGAATTTAATTATTAAAGTGACATTGGATTCATCTAGATTGCAGTGCGTGCTTTACCTGATCTGTTAAGTAGATTTTACTTTTGTTATTGTTTCTTATCCCACTGGGTCGACAGCAACATCTAGATCAACTCCATGAACCTGTTCTCATGGAAGGAATGGAAAGGAAGGGGGCAGTTTCTGTTGTGATGGAGCACTCGTAGGTAAAAGTCTGACTCCATTCCGTGTCGCTGAAGACAAAGTAAAGTGCCTTCCAGGTGTACTTTGAGGGGAACTATCGTATCGTATGGGAGAAAACCCGGAAAACTCCGAACAGGTAGTTCGACTCACGAGGCAAGATGCTGAACATCCCAAACGCCGCCTTATTTTCACGTTTTTGAAACAGTGTCTGAAACAAAGCTGACAGCGGATGGAACCTCTGTCCTCATGCTCTCGAGCAGAGCACGTCGCAACTTATTGTTACGAACTGCTTGTTTAGCAAAATTTATGTAAAATAATCATGATTCCAGAAATATTCAAAATGTCCTAATTCTAACCAAAATACCTAAAAATAAGCAAATGAAACGGTACTGATTTATCGAGATGAGTCTGGTTCTGGATTTCAAATTAAAACATTGATTTCAAAATAAAAAAATTACTTTTTCAGAATAATACAAATACTGGCATGCTGTACTGACCCATCATGAAAAACATCCAGAGGCCATTTTCTCTTTTTTTTGCACGCTGTCTGGTTTCAGGGAGTCTGGGTGTCCGCTCCTAACGAGAAGAGATATCCCAAGGGCGGAATAACCCGCTAAATAAACGAGATATTATATCACACGATAAAGCACATTTCATAGCACATCCCGGCAGAAAATTAATTTTATTACCTACAAAAAAGTACGTCCTTTGATTATTAATGGATTCGTTCGGGCTTATTTCGTTTGTAGTTAAATTTTCTTATTTATGTGTGAAACAATTTATTGGTTTAAATTGTGAAACATTTCTGGAGATATAAGGTGAATTTTAATGCTATATTCACATGAATTATACACATTTTCTCTCTTTTTTCCTTCGGAAGTTAAATTTCTGCATACATTCCATTGATTTACTCAAAACCTTCAATAAATCATTGCGAAGAATTGCAATGTTTATATAATTATTATACAATATGTATACGAATTTATTTATTATAATCAGCAATATTTGTTAAATCCTATTGACCAGCTGTGCTTAGAATTTATTATAATTAATAATCTGTGAATACACACGTGTTGCATAAAAGTAATGACTAGTAGGACGTTAAAATAGCTTATATATATTTGTAATAACTATTTAAACACCGTTTAGAATAATTTTAAAATTATTTTTATATATGTACAAAAATAATTTCTTATTATTTGTGCTTATTTTCAAAAATTCCATTGCTGTTTTAGCCTTTTTTTTTTTTTTTTTTTTTTTTCCGCACGAGTAGAGTTTTGGCGTTTCATTCCCAGGAGAGAGGAATGTATGTTATTTGACAAGTATAAAATAAAAATCCATCACTCAAATTTGACAGCAGATAAGCAGTGTTGTGGATAGTTATTTTACAGGCAATTAGTGTTTCGTACTAATGAGAACAACCTGCCATTCATATCTGATAGCAGATATTCGGTATCATGTATAATGAGACTCAGGAAATTAGCGATTATCTGTGCGACCCTCACATGTCGAACAGTCAACTACAGACTAAATATGAACTATACCATGAGTTGTTCTATCGCGATTGGTGATAGACCACGAGCTGAGAAATGTCCGCTCAATGAGAAGTGGGGGAAGTTGCTCTTCCTCTCTTGAAAATAAAAATTAAAGTTTATCCATGAACATGAAAATGGTCCTCTTCTGGAAACCATTATAGGTCTAATATAGACCAAGACCTGATACTGTCAGAAGACAATGGTTTAAAAAATGCACAATTCCAAAATTGTGTACTGGAAATATATCATTCGAATTTCTGATTGCATAAAAGTAATGATGAGTATGATGCTAAAATAGCTTATACATGTAATATCAAAATTTTATATTTTTATATATGTATAAGAATAATTTCTCAAAAATCTCTCTCTCTTTTTTAAATATCGCATGGCTATCAGAAAATAATGGTTAAATAAAAAAAATATCTATATACATTTTTTTTTTTTAATTAAGTACTGGAAATATAGCAATCGAATTTATATTATAAAGACTTTCTCTTAAATATGAGAAACTGAAACGTATTAAATGTATTAGATAAAAATTAATATTTAACAAAACTAGCATAACGCTAGACATTTTTTATTCCTACGACTACTTTTAATGGTGCGCTGAAATATCTAACGAGACATTCCACTTTGTGAGAAAAAACCATACGCCGTTGCATAACTTCTTCCAAAAAAAAAAAAAAAAAAAAGAGGCACTTTTCCTCTACGGCCTGTAACCCGGTGTCACCGACGGATGTCTCGGTTCCTCTCAATGATGATTGGAATCATCACAATGGGCTTCACGTTTCAGCTAATCTGCGCGATAATTGCCGTCAAACCGCGGCGCTCGCTATCGCTTTCACACGCGGCGAACCCGACAGATAATGAATGGAGAAGAGGAGTTGCGCAAAATCCCGCTTCCTTGAAAAACGCATGACGCGGGTTCGTTCCAGGATGATGTGCGCAACGCTGCGCTACGTTCGCAGCTGCTTTCGGTCTGTGCGAACCCAGGAATGGATGCACTACTAGCGTGCTCATTGAGTGCTTAAAGTGCTTCTTTTATTGAGTTGCTTTTATTTTTGTTCCGCATTTTACTTCAAAATTTAGCAACAACTACAACAACAAAATTTTTTAAGGTTTTCTTATTTATATTTTGAAAAAAAAAAAAAAAGTAGAAGAAGAAGACGAATAAATTTTATAGATACAATGATGCGAAAGTTAAAATACACTCATGTCCATAAATTAAGGATAATGAAGTTCAGGCAAAGAAAGAGACAGAAGCAAAACAAATTTGACTTATTTGTAAAGTCTATTTATTAAACAAAAGGTAAAAAGCAAAAAAGATGCTATATGTTTGACATAATTAATAAAAATTGCGATTTTTACTCCCTGGAGCAAATTTCAAAAAAGAACCTATTTACAAAAAACAGTATAACATGACTAGTATGATGGTTAATATGGAGTATGTCTCCCGGACGATGCAATGTAGGCCTTACAACGCCTAGGTATGCTGAGTATCAAATTATCAATCTGATCTTGGGGAATATTACACCACTCATAAAGCAATGCCCTCTGAAGTTCCGGTTGACAGGTGGGAGGGGATTGACGGGCTGCAATTCGTCGCCCAAGCATTTCCGACACATGCTCTATTGGATTCAAGTTCGGTGAGTATGCTGGTCAATCCATACGGGTGATATCCTCCAATTGAAGGCATTCGTCTACAATGTTTGCACGGTGAGGACGGGCGTTGTTATCCATAAACAGAAATTCAGCACCCATGGCGCCCCGAAACAAACGTACATGTTGTTCCAGAATGACATCCCGATAGATGTGGCCTGTCATCGTTACACTCTGAACATGCAGGTCAGTTCTGGAACCAAGAATAATTCCTCCCCAAACGAGCCATCCTGCAGCACCGTAACGGTGTCGTTCAATGGTGTTCTCTTGGTGGTAACGGGTACCTGGCGCTCTCCATATGAAAGTCCGGCGAGAATCAGACTGCAAACTAAACCTGGACTCGTCGGAAACATCACACAAGGCCACTGTTGCGGTGTCCACAATGCATGCTCTCTACTCCAGGTTAATTGCAGGCGACAGTTAGTTGCGGTAAGTGGAACACATCTGACAGGCCTACGAGCATATAGACCAATGTGCCGTAAGCGTCTGTACACGGTCTGCCTTGAAACTGTCGTACCGGTAGCTGAAGAGAGCTGACGAGACAGGTCTGATGCTGTGCTCCGTCTGTTTCTTTTGGCAGTAACTGCTAAATACCGGTCCTCATTCGGCGTTGTAACTCGGGGCGACCTGTGCTGTAACATCTACTCGCATTACCATCATTTTGGAATCGTTGCCAAAGCCTGGAGAGGACACTCTGGGCGATTCCAAGTTCCTCGGATACTTCCAGCTGAGTACGTCCACATTCCAGTCGTCAGATAATTCTACCACGTAAAAAATCATCCAAATGCTTCCTTTGTGCCATAACTATGCGGTTATTGCACTGAAAGGCTTTTAAAGCGCTTGTGAACAATTTTACTTTTTGCCACCATTCCTTATATACCCCTCTCTTACACTCGTCATTGTGACGTACCATCCGCGCCATCTGGTGGTTTCCTATAATTTGCATCTTCTTCTTCATGATATATGTGATAATTCTACAAGTGAAATTTTTATTTTAGAGTTCAATTTCTGTTTGATTCTGAGTTATCCTTAATTTATGGACATGAGTGCATTAAAAATTACAGATAGAATTTAATGTGAAATGTATAATTTTATTTAAAAAAAAAAAAAAAAAAATCTCAGATCTCTCTTTAAGTCTCAAATTAGTAAAAAAAGAGTAATACAAAAGAATATTGCTTTTTACTGTTCATATTTTAGCCAATGGGAGCGTGTTGGACGAGTGACTCGCGCACTGGCTATCGGTGCCACAGGTTTTGGGATTGATGCTGGCGGTGTCATGGCTGTTTGTAATGGTTTGGAATCAACTTTAAGTCGTAGGTCCCGGTCTAATAGGGCTGTAGAGCTTTTGACGCAGGTCAGATAATCCCACCTCGTAAAAAGTAAACATCTCTCGTCTCGAAATCTACCAGTAGGCAGACGGTATTTGCATTTCTGAGTGAGTATTTCTGCATGAGTATATTGCATCTCATCATCAATAACGCAACAGCCCAACATAGGGCTCTTGCGTGATGATGATTATATCCAATGCCCGACTCGTGGCTCAGTAGCAATGTGCGCCACTGGTGAGCATGAAAGCTGAGATCCCATCTGCTGGCAGTTTGTTGGAGACACTGCTTCAAAATACGAGGGAACTCGATGGCGTTTGGGATGTTCAACCTCTTGCCTCGTGAGTCGGACTGCCTGGTGGGAAGTTTTCCAGATTTTCTCCCCTACGATACTCAAAAGCGGGGTACTTAACCCCTAAAAGGTTCTCTCGGTAGGCACTGCCATATTTCGTCAACTACACGGAGCAGAAGTTAGACTTCTACCTACGGGTGCTCCATCACAACAGAAGCTGATCCCCTGCTTCCGTGAGACCACGCGGGTTCATAGACTTTGGTCTAGATGTTGCTGTCTACCAAGTGGGATAAGAAACAATAATAACATTATATCCAATTACAATCTAAAAAATTGAAAGATATTGTCCCTAACGCTATTTTTCAGATTTTAAAATTCATTTCTACTACCTGTTCCGGTGTTTGAAAAATTGAACATTTAGATTATTGGTTTAGCTTTTTACAGAAAAAAACTTCACTGGATATCTTATCAAATGTTGAAAACAGCAAAAATATGCGTTGTTATACAATATAGTTTGCGTTTGGATTTCGAAGAAAGAGAGGTCGGATTGCCCTGTGATCGCAAAGGTATGTTGATTGCAGCCGTTTTGTTTTGAGAATGGTTTAAGTCATTGAGAATATTCATCGTTGATCTTTGAGCTGGGGTTTATTGTTATGGTAATTCAGCATCAAGAAATGTGTCGTCGAGCTTGAGATTTGTGTCAAATACCATGCGTCGTGAAGAAGATGAAGTTAAGACAAAATTCAAGATTTTCTAAAAGATAAAACCAAGTTTTGTAATGAATGATAAAAGTGACTAAATGGCAACTTAAGCTTCAATTATTAATTAAAAATTAACCATTGAAACAAGAAGGTATTGCGCTTTCTTCGTACAAATTTTGTGCGAAAAATATATTTTAACTAGAGCATTCCTGTTTTTTTTTAGAATTTTGCTTCAGTGATATTAATTTCAGTGGCGAAATCTATCGCTTGAATCATTCTGAGGTGAAAAACAAAGCTTGTTCATTTAATATCTAATTTCCATCTAATCATTTTAATAATCATTTTTTGCACTTCTTCTAATCTGTAAAACGCACTTTTTTTTTTATGTCTATTTATCAGTAAATCTGTGACTGTTTTTCCTGGAAGAAAGATGATTTTTTTCCGATAATTGTTTCACTCAAATAGGAAAGTACAAAATTGTTTCAATGTAGGGAAGGCAATAGTATGATAGGTACACGCGTGTATCAAAACAAAAGGTGTAATAGCAAATATTTTTAATTGTCAGATGTTAAAAATCGAATTTAAAATGTTAAAAATTATTTTTATTAATTAATTTGATAAACGATATTTTTGAACTTAAACAACGAATAACTGTATCGTCAAAAACCAAATTTTTTTTCTATTCCCTTTAATTCCTAGAATTAAATTTATAAATTAAAACTATTATAAATGTTTTAATTATTTAATGATTAATTTATTCATTATTTTGTATCAGTAGAAAGTATGCCCTGTAAATGCAATGCGTAAATCAAAATATCGGCTATAATGCTACAGATATGGAACCACACCCATCTTAATTTTTTTACGAATTTATTTTTCCTGCTAATATTCCAAACTTGCATAACATTTGGTTTCTAATTTATTGTAATGAAAAATTATTTATTCTCCAAAATAAACCCACTACCGAAGTATATATATATATCATATATATATATATATCATCATCATCATCGCAACCTGGGCCGTCCTCTTCCTCTTTTTCTTGTGGCTTTGCCAAAACGGGCCTTTTTACAAGGTTTAAATCATTCATTCTAAATACATGAGCAGCCCAGTTTAATCTACTGATTTTAATAAATTTTATAATATCTGAATATTTATAGCATTGATAAATTTTACATTTTTAATTAAATTTTAAATAAAATACCATCTCCTCCAAAAATATTGGAGTCTGTATAACATTTATCAATTTCTTCATTGCACAGTCCATGTTTCAAAACCATAGACCAAAATAGATTTAATAAGGTTTTTATATAACAAGAATTTAGTTTTTTTTTTGCATATGGACTGTGATTTAAACAGATTTTTAACCCCCAAAAAAGGACTACAATTAGACACAATTTTACTTTATATATATATATATATATATATAACTATTATAAATCTTTTATTTATTTAATGTCTAATTTATTTATCATTTTGCAGAAGAAAGTATGATTTGTAAACACAACAAAATATTGGTTATAATGCTATCAATATGTACACTGAGTAAAAAAATAGAAGGACAGTGTTTTTTTGCCAATTACTATCTCTTATTTTCTCCTAACTACCAGATATTTATGTAGATTTAGTTTAATGACCCTTTTTTCATTTTAGGTAAAAATTAAACATCTACCACTAATATTAATAATAAAATTAGTATATATAATTTCCGATGCGTAAAAAAAGTAGAAGGACACTTGTTAATATATTTAATTTAGTGAGTTGTTCTTTAGTTAAATAGTGATTTTGTACTTTGTTTTATCCTTTTCTGACAAAAAAATCTAATTTGTTTAAAAGTTACGCTGTTTCTCCGTTCTCAGAAATGCCTAAAGTAATACCTTTGAACGATTTTCAAAAATGCCAAATTTCCACATATCAAAATGATGGTAAAGGTGTCAGAGAGATTGCACGATTGTTACAGGTGAGCCCCAATACAGTTTCTAACTTTATCAAAAATCCTTACAAAAATGAAAAGAAAAAGAAGACTGGTAGACCGAAAAGTTAACACCACGTGATGAAAGAAAACTTGTTCGTGTGCTTAAGAAGAACAAAGGAAGTGTTTCAAAGGCAAGAAATCAAGCAGGACTTAATCATGTGACGAAACAAACAGTTTACAACTATATTAAAAGATCTAAAAATTCATTTTCAAAAAACGGAAACATCATCCTAAGTGGACACAAGCTCACATTGATAACCGTTTAGCTTTGGCTAAGGAGCACATATCCTGGACTACAGAATGGACTTTAATTAGACGAAAAGAAATCCAGACGGATATCAGCACTACTGCCATTGTCTGGGGAATGAAGACGAATACTATTCAACACGACAAATGGGAGGAGGGAGTTTAATGGTTTGATTGACTGTTGGATACGGAGGAAGGACAAGTCTGTTTTTCTTAAATGGTAGGCAAAAACATACAGACTACATTCAAGTGCTGAATTCCGAGTTTCTTCCTTATGGCTCTGACTTGGGGGGTGAAGAGTGGAAATTTCAGCAAGACGGAGCTTCCATTCACACCGTGACTGAGTCAAAAATTGGTTCCTAACAAATAATGTGGATGTTTTACCATGGCCAGCCAAAAGTCCTGACCTTAATATAGTGGAAAAACATCTGGGCAATGCTAGTTCGTCGAGTTTATGCTGATTAGCAATTTGATTCGCTAACTCAGCTTCGAGAAGGCATTGAATGACTCGTGGGACAATTTTTGTTAAACAAAAGTTCAATTATATAATTCACTTCCAAACACAATATTTGAAATTATAAAGGCCAATGGGAATAACATTCCTTATTAAAATCACTATTTTTTCATTCATTATAATGCTGTCCTTCTACTTTTTTTACAAAGTTTAAAAAGAGAGAAACTATTTTTGTTGCCATTAATATTTTGTGTTTGAATATCATAATTCTGATGTTAAAATTGTATTTTTAAAATATTTGTAAAATGTTTTAATAAAAATTTTAGTAAAAATAAAAATATTTTTCGGTTATTATTACAAAATCAAGTGTCCTTCTACTTATTTTACGTAGTGTAACTACACACATACATATGTAGTCTTACGAATTTATTTTTCCTTAACTCCAAATTAAAACCCACTATTGAATTACTTAAAAAAATTCATTTTATTTATTTATTTGTAAATGAATTGGTTCATCTTGTTATATCATAATCGCTTTTATGATATTTACGCAAATATTTTTTTTAGAAATGCGCTAAAGAAAGACTAAATAGTATTAATCTAAAAGATTAAGTAATACCAAAACATACATTCACTAATCTTGTTTTACATTATTTTCTAAACATAAATATTTATTTTACGAATCTTATAGATTTTAATTGACAGGAATGGATTAAAACAGGATCAATTGTTTTAATTGACTGTTCATGTCGGTAATATCCAACTTTTTATATATCTTAAACATTTATATATATTACTAACATTCATATATACATTAAAAAAAAAAAAAAAATATAGCCAAGCGTCTTGGCAGATTATAACCCATTCTATGATAAGAAGGGGAAAAGAGAAAAAACAAAAAAATTCTACAGCTATAGAGAGGGTCTGTGAAAGAAAGGAATCATTTCCAGTAGAATAAAGCCACCCCTACCAAACGATACTCGCGCGCGGTGGCCATTTCCCCCCGAACGGCCTACTTTTATATCCGAGAGAGAGGGGGGTGGAAAAGACCCCCTCCCTCCCATCCCCAGCCGGCCGTAAAGCTGCGCGCAGACAATGGCAGAGAGTGGAAGGGTGGAGCAGGAGGGGTGGCCGGAAAAAAGAACAGCGAAGCAGTTAAGTGAGATGACGAGGAGCCTGGGCGTGATGTCAAAGGCGGGTAATTTGGGCAGCAGCCCGGGGTGGGGGCGGGACGGGGACCACACGCGCACACAGATGTCACACGAACCCTCGGATGCACCGCTCGATACTCCCCCCCCCATTTGGGGAAGGAGGTTCCCTTTTTAGAAGTAAAAAAAAAAGAAAAGAGCCAAACGGGATGAGTTTTATGTTTTGGCCCTGCGGTTTTGTAGGTTCTCGATGTGCGCCACACATACTCAAGTGTGTGAGGGAGGTTTTTTTTTGTTTGTTCCTCGATCTCATCTCCTCATCTGCAGAGCTGGAAGGCTGTTTGTGGTGTCTGCTCTGCATGTGTTTGTTTGGAAGACTCGGGCGTCATTTCACATTTCGGATCTCGCAGACGACATTGGTTATTTTCTGGAGATGGAAGCAAGATCAAAAACGTTTTTAAACGAATACCATAACTTCACTTCATTTTTGGTTACTGATGTTTATTCTTTAGGATGTAATTAGTGTACCTTTTATTGCAAATAACGTCTTGCGGAAATTTGCATACATACACACACACACATATATATATATATATGCAATTTTTAAGATGCGATTAAGTTGTTGGACTTTTATAATCGTATTCATTTCCAAGTTACAGAATTTTTCTGCAGTTATAGAAAAAGTGTATTTATTTAAGAGAGTACGGGAATCCCTTTGGGATTTAAACTCATGTTTGTGAAAATTGCACCACCATGAAGGAATCGTCATAATTGAATGAAATTTAATACACAGTTGAGTGGTAGTGGTACAAATAAATGATTAAATGTTCAAAGCAAACAAACAATAACAAGAGATCGGAATCAGTATTTTTGTGTAGCCACCACGCGCCTCAATAAGTGCTGCTACACGACATGGAATAGAGTCAAACAAATTTTGAATGCCTGCCTGAGGAAGAGCATTCCATATTGTTTGTATGCGCACCCAAAGTTCGTCTGTAGAAGCAACAGGACGAGGATCACGAGCGCGACGCCGACCAACGAAATCTCGAATAAATTCACAAATAAATTAACGACTGCCATTTTTTATTTATTTTGTTAATATCAAAAAAAATATTTTGACTTTCATTTTTGATTCCATATTTGGTTTGATTCTATTTTATATCTAAAAATGACTCGTCACAACTTGAAAAATGATTATTTTTTAACAAAGTGGTATGTCAATTCGGAATACCTCTGAATTATTAAATTTATTTCATTCTACAGTGTAGTATGTGAATAATAATTTAGTCAATGGTTTTGTCTGTTAATTAGTTTTTGTTATCTATTTTTTTAATGTTCTTATATTTCCTTCTATTTGTTTCACTAGATTGGATAGAAGAATCGAGTATCTTTGCAGAGGTTGTTCGTTATAGAACTGAAATTTGAATATTATGCTAATCCACATACATTACATGCATATTGCATAACTTAATATTTACTGTTATCCCTTTCTTTTTTTTTTTTTTTTTTTTTTTTAATGTCCTATTTTTATATTTTATCTCGTGCATTGTATTGAGATTTTAAACAAGGAATACAAAAAAAAAAAAAAAAAAATTTTAAGTCAATTCCTGCTTTTTTTCTCACTATATTGCAGAAAGTCCTTTATAAATAAGTTTCATTCATTTTTTTAAGTTTATCTAGCGCCATCTATTGGTAGATATATGCAACTTAAATCTAAAAAAAACTAAAATGAATTAATTCAATTTGATTACTGAATTAATATTTGGAACAAACTGTATTAACATCCAGTGTCATCCACTACAAGTTAAAAAAAAAAAAAAAATTTATTTGAACTTGAATGGAGGAATAAAAGTATTTTATGAACAATTGAAAATTTGAACAAGACATATATAGGGAGAGTGTGAACTAATAGAAGGAATTGAAAAATATATAAAAACATTAAGAATCTGCATAAAGGAATCAAATATCGTTCTGTTTCATATATATATATATATATATATATATATATATATATATTGCGATATTTCTCATAATTTCGCAGTAAATATTCGTCAACAGTTTGCATTAAAAAAAAAAAGAAGAAAACAATACTCTTATATCAACGAAAATTTATACATTTGTTATTTATTTATTTATTTTTAAACTTTTTTCCCTCCTATTAACTGTTTGCTTTACATTTTTAATTTCTGCTCCTTTTTTGATGCTTTGTTTTATTTTATTTGAATTCTGAGCAGATGTGTACTAAGTGCACGGGTACTCGATTCTCCTATCCAATATAGTAGATTTAATAAAATAAATAAATAAAAACCTTTTTCATATTTTATAAATGAAACAACTTATTAATTTTACAATAAAAATAAATCTAATACAAATTTAAAATGTATATATATTTATATAAAAAAATTATGATGTATGTTGTTTTGTTAGGATTTTCTAAAATCTGATTTTAGAAACTGATTTTTACGAAATCCACGTAAGCAATATGTTGCTTTAATTTGTTATTTTTATTTATTTTCTGGTGATATTTAGGTATATATTTATAGTTGCCCTCTACTCTGTGTGGTGTGCGGTCTGATGGTTAATTGACTAGCGCTCTGGCCTTTGATACCACAGGCTTGAGGTTCGAATCCTGGCAGTAGATGGATGCATGTGAGTGGTTTGGAATCACATTAAACTGTAAGTTCCGTCTAATTAACCTAAACTATGTATAAAATAACCGTAGAGTGACAAGCCAATCTATGTGGTGTTGTAATATAAAAAAAAAAAATTAAACTAACAAAATTTATTGCAATTATTACACTATTATTAAACTAAAACATCCCTTTCTAATAAGAATTGCAATTGTAAGGTTTAATTGTAACCGCGAGAGATCGCGGTTATAACTGGTAACTGTGACCAGTAACTGGGTCCTTAACTGTGATCCAGTGTGGGTAAGTGGCAGATGCTGTGAGATTTTGAGACCACGAGGTGAAAGCTAGGAGCGTCAGATCAAAACAGACGGTCAGGGACCGGCTCTTGGCTTTAGATATAAATAGTATTGTAGAAGAGGCACAGGGTGCCAAGTGTATGTATATAGTAATTGTATAAATAAAAGATTAATATTATTAAAAAGAGAATATTCCATCCTGACACAACGAGCTGCTAGTATAGTAGCTTCCACAATAACTAACTAAGCGTAAATCTCTCCAAACTAGTCCCATTAACTATAAATAAATCAAAACTAAATGCGTTGAGTCTATGCAATACCTCATAAAATTATCACTTTAATGATAATACCACAACATCCAATATTTTCCGAGAGATTCGTTTTATACCAGAATCTTATGAGATAGGAGACAACCCCAGTGCCATAGATTTTTATAAAAAATGAAAATAGCAATTATAGATTTTTTAAAAAAAGAAATTTATATACATACATATATAAAAATATTTACGCAAATGATATTAGTAAAGAAAAAGGAAACATTAATTTTCAGTATTAATAACACATCTTTCAGATAAGCTCAAAATTCATGGCATTAAAATTTGCATACCATTTAGAAATAGTAACTGACATTAAGTCTAAAAATTTTTTGCTCATGGAAATTTTTCTAAGTTGTACCGAGTTTTGAACGCGGAAGTTGTAAGCGTCGTACACCAAACCGGTTCGCTGCAATTTGGACGGAAATCGAAAGTCATGCTTGTCAGGATTCGGAGCCGTTCCGCTCAGAGTCGGTTCTGTGTCTCGAATCAAAGGATTTACGACTCGTCGAATGACGGGCGGTCACTCTCTCACAGATAATGGGTTTTTTTAGTTCAGTCTGCAATGCGCGGGAACAAACGAATGTGAGGTAGGTTGTTTCAAATGTGGGGCTTGAATGCCGAGTGGCTAGCGTTCTGGCTGTCGGTACCATAGGTTTTGGGTTCGAATCCTGGCAGGTAGCATGGATGTTTGTATTGGTTCGAATCCACTTCAACCCGTAGGTCCCGGTCTAACAGGATCGTAGAGAGTTGCGGGGGTATTGTTACTCCGCGATCGTAGCTTATCTTCAAGTTACATGCACCTCCTGGGTAATGCTAAGTGAGTAACGTCAGTGCAGCGCTTGCCTTAAGGCTTGCGCGACGAGTCACGCGGCAGGAAGAAAATTCTTTCGACCCGTTCACACCAAAACTTTAGAAATCTCTTTACGCCTAGTGTAGTTCCAGTTTCTTAAAGCAGCCCTACTATTGGCTCAATGCAAGTCACATGACGCGTAAGCATTTGAAAATTGGTCAACTCGAAGCGGTGGATTTCAACCGGTTTCAGGCGAATGCTGTGAGGCTAGTGATTTTGTCAACTTTCATGCTTCAACGCCTCACACCTCGGTGGGAACGAACCTTAATGTATCAAAGACAACTATCTGTTTTCCAGCTGCATTAGAACAAAAAAAAAAAAAAAAAAAAAATGTTTCAAATGTGGATTGATTGTGAATGAATCGTTTCAATTACCCCTAACAGTCCTCCTGGATAGCAATGTCCTCTTCTTATCATTCGTCAGCGAGCTGTTTATGGCATGCATAAGTGAAAAGCGGGGTCCACTGATGTTCAACAAAGTAAATAGTTTCATGTCTCATAATAATTTTAAATAGTCCTACCGCGTCCACATTAGTGGGTGAAAGTTTTTGGTCCAAGTACAACTGTTTTGCTGCAGATTGGATGGAAATTAAAACGCACTTGGAGCGGCCTGTTGGCCAGGTGGCTAGCGCTCTGGTGTTGGTATCCCGAGCTTCAGGTTCGAATCCTGACGGTGGAATGTATGTTTGTGAGTGGTCCGAAATCCAAGTAAAATTGTAGGTCTCGGTCTAATTAGCCCAAAGTGTGCACAAAAATGTTAGTAGAGTGACAGACTCAACCAAAGCAAGACCTAAAAGCCATAAATGTAAAATGTACCAAGCTTCGAATTTCATTGAAAATAAATTCGATTCTACGAGACTTTTTCAAAAGTTCTGTTAAATGCTTAATTTTCATCTTGATTTCAGAAAAATTCTTCAATCGTTTTACTTTTTGCTCCACAAATGCAATAATTTATATTAAAATCTTTCACAGACATATGAAATAAAATAACAGACGTAGGACATAGTTCTTATTAATATAGATGCAGTAAAATTGGTTCAAGAGTATAACAATAGAATTACAAATTTTTCAATTATTGTGGGGCAGCACATTCAGAACAGAAATTAGAATTCTAAACCTAAATGTGAATAATATTGTGAAAACGATTAAATAATGGGAAAATAAAGTGAAAACGATTAAATAATGGGAAAATAAAGTGAAAACGATAAATTAATGTGGAATAATGGAAATAAAGTGAAAACGATTAAATAATGGGAAAATAAAGTGAAAACGATTAAATAATGGGAAAATAAAGTGAAAACGATTAAATAATGGGAAAATAAAGTGAAAACGATAAATTAATGTGGAATAATGGAAATAATGTGAAAACGATAAAATAATGTGAAAACGATTTCTGAACTCTAGAAAGCAGAAAGAGACATTTATGGAATTTGAAATTAAAAAAAACAGTATTTTAATATTTGTTATGAACAATTCATAAAAGAAAGAAAAATAACAATCTATATGACTTGGTCAGCTCAGATTCTAGACTAAGCAGATGTTCATTGTTGTGAAAGGTAAGATTTTTTTTTTTTATAATTGTTATTCATACGAATTTTGAAACAAGCATCCTAACTACCTTATTAAAATAACATTAGGGCAACAACAATAAAATACAAATGCAGGCACTTCTTGCTTTACAATGGCATAAGTTATCAAAATTAGATTTTCTATTGGCCAAAAATTATTGTTAATTATTCATTATTGCAACAAATTGATGTGAAAAATTATATAATCGCAAGAATCAAAACTCATCAAAAACTAGTATTACTGATATAGATTAATGAACAAAATAGTTATTTAATTAAGATTATAGATTTATTTCATTTTTGATTAAAATAATCGGTTGATTTGGTAAACTCTATAGTTACCAAATTGAAGAAAATCGTATATTGATTTCTAGAATGTAAGAATTCTATATCATGGGAACAACGATCACTATATTGCTTAAATAATTAATTATTACACTCTATTGTTTGATTAAAAATAACTTTTTTTTTAAAAATTCATATAGATATATACATGTTAAGCAAAGTATAAAATAATTTTGATTAAGAACAGATATTTGAATGGGCTTTATGTTTTCTTTTTGTATTTAATTGTTTATGTTATTCGAGAACATCAACTACCAACTCCAGTGTTTTTATTAAATCATTGTGTGAGGCTTAACCGGACTACACTATAAGTTATTTTAGGCACCCCGATGACTATCAAATATTGAATATCCGGAGACGGGGGAAGTAAGACACCCGGTCAGAGGATAGGGATCGAAAATGTAGACAAGGACT
>BPLR01009090.1:0-98236 GCA_021605095.1 Caerostris extrusa | reverse complement strand
CGGAGGACTACGAGCAGCTCCAGAAGGGATGGAGCGATTGAACATTCCTCCCAGAAATTAACCTGCGTGAGACTCGAACATTCCTCAACTCCTCCTCTCCGACTTGATTCCCACTCATTTAAGCACAGCTGTTGCTAAGGGTAGCACGATTTAAACCTCAATAAAGGGGCCGTCGTCCAATGAGGCGCGTGTCACATTAAGCGCTCACCGAGCAGACACAGAAGTAAACTTCTTCAGAATTTAATTAAATTCAATTTAAAACTTTTGCCCACCCTCCCATTCCTTTCCGGAAGGTACACTGTGGGGAAGGAACTGTGGGGTTATGAGATATTACACTCAAGCGGTTTTCCCCCAAGTGTGTAATGTTTACTCTCTAAGCAGAAGACCGTTTTGGGATTCTTAGTCTGTGGGGAATGGGTGGTATTTATGACGCCAACATAAAGTGAGTTTTGTATTAAATGTCTCCTGCATTGCTTTGTGTGGTGTAATCTATTCAAAATGTCCTGTCACCAATGTTGTCGTTCTGATTGTCGATTGAAGATTGAAATTGAAGACATTAAAATGAAACCGGTGGAATAGGCTCAAAAAGCACATTTAAATAAAAATGTTTTGTCATAATGCAGCTGGCAAAAAGTTAGACAGTTGTCTTTGATGCCTTAAGGTAAGAACTGTACCGACGTTACCCACTTAGCACTACCCAGGAGGTGCGTGTAGCTTGAAGATAAGCTACGGACGCGGAGTAACAATACCTGTCGCAATGCTCTCCGATCCTGTTAAATCGAACCTACTGTTTAAAGTGGATTTAGAACCACTACAAACATGAATAAACAAACAAACTATGAAAACTGCTGGGACTCAAACCTGAAACCTGTGGTATCAAGCGCCACAGTGCTAGCTACTCGGCCATCAGGCACCCAAAATTATAATTATTATCATCATTAATAATTATTAATAATAATTATTATTCATCTGAATAATTGCCATTAATAAGTTTTAATCCTCAGAATAATTATTAATAATATTCATGAATAAACAAAAATTAACAATTGTTACAATTTCCATTCTAGAGTAACGTTAGTAAATATAACCCTCTATTTGACCATTCATTTATAGATTCCACATCCATTTCATTTGCAGATGTATTCATTACACACCCATACTTTTCAACTGGTATTCATGCTCTCATAGTTAATTGCATTTGCAAAATCTTTCTATTTAAAAGTGTTGGAATATAAACTTTGCTTTCACAAACTGTGTAAGACTATTATGTTTTCGTGCAGCTCGACCTCATTCGAGCATCGATTAACACTCGACACGGAGAAACCCGAGCAGCTCCAGAAGGGATGGAGCGATTGAACATTCCTCCCCAGAAATCAACCTGCGTGAGACTCGAACATTCCTCAACTCCTCCCCTCCGATTCTATTCCCAATGTTTTGCACAGATGTTGCTAAGGGCAGTGCAATTCAGTCCTCAGTAAAGGAAGTCGTCGTCCAACGAGCGCGTGTCACAGTAAGCGCTCGCCGGTTGAAGACACAGAAGTAAACTTCTTCGAAATTTAATTAAATTTAATTTAAAAACTTTTGGCCCACCCTTCCTATTCCTTTCCGGAAGGTACATTTGTGAGGGAATGAGATATGACACTCGAGCGGATTTTCCCCGAGTACGTAATGTTTATACTCTCTAAGCAGAATGGCGGCCGTTTGGGATTCTTAATCTGTGGGAAATGGGTGGTATTTATGACGCCCAACATAAAAAGTGAGTTGGGTATTAAATGTCTCTTGCTTTGTGTGGTGTAGTCCATTCAAAATGCCTGCTCTAATTGATGATTGAAATTGACGACACTAAATTAAAAGAGGTGGAATAGGCACATAAAGCACATTTCAATTTTTTTTTTTTTGTTCTAATGCAGTTGCAAACACTTAGGCAGTTGTCTTGGATGCCTTAAGGCAAAGCGCTGAGCCGACGTTACTCACTTAGCACTACCCAGAAGGTGCGTGTAGTTTCAAGATAAGCTACGGACGCGGAGTAACAATACCCATGCAAAGCTCTACGATCCCGTTAGACCGGGACTACGGATCAAAGTGGATTCCGAACCACTACAAACATCCATGGGCCCCGTCAAGACTTGAAACAGATACCAGTATCGATCCCCAGAGCGCTAGCTACTCTGCCATCAGACCCCAAAATATTAATAATTATTAATCATTAGAATAATCATTATTATTAACCAGAATAATTGAATAATAATCAGGATAATTATTAATAATCAGAAATTTATAATTATTACAATTTCTATTCTAGAGTAAAGCTAGTAAATATAAACATCTAGTTGGTCATTCATTTACAGATTCCATATGCATTTCATTTGCAAATGTATCAATTACACACCCACTTTTCCATTGATATCCATGTTGCTACACACACAATTTCATTTGCAAATCATTTTATTTAAAAGCGTTGGAATATAAACTTTCACAAACTGTATAGGACTATTGTGTTTCTATTCCCAAAAGATCGTGCAGCTCGACCTCCTTCGAGCATCAATTAACACTCGACCCGGAGGACCCCGAGCAGCTCCAGAAGAGATTTAGCGATTGAACATTCCTCCCCAGAAATCAACCTGCGTGAGACTCGAACATTCCTCAACTCCTCCCTCCGACTCGATTCCCACTGATTTGCACAGTTGTTGCTAAGGGCAGTGCGATTCAGTCCTCAATAAAGGAGTCGTCGTCCAACGAGCGCGTGTCCCGTTAAGCGCTCACCGGTTGAGGACACAAAAGTAAACTTCTTCAGAATTTAATTAAATTTAATTTAAAACTTTGCTCACCCTCCCATTCCTTCCCGGAAGTACACATTTGTGGGTGAATGAGATATTGCACTACAGCATTTTTTCCCCGAGTAATGTAATGTTTGCTCTCTAAGCAGAATGACGGTCGTGTGGGATTCTTAATCTGTGGGAATTTGTTGTATTTATGACGCACAACATAAAGTGAGTTTGGTATTAAATATCTCCTGCGTGGTGGGGGAAATTTGTATGGTGTATTCCACTCAAAATGTCCATTCTCCAATATTGCAAACACTTAGACAGCTTGGTTTTTAGTGCCTTAAGGCAAGCGCTCACTTTTGCATTACCCAGGGGGCTGCGTGTAGTTTGAAGATACACTACGGAGGCGGAGTAACAATACCCCGCAAAGCTTCTATTAAACCGAGACCTATGGTTTAAAGTAGATTCCGAATCACTACAAATATCCATGGACACCGCTGTGACTCCAACCCGAAACCTGTGGTACCGAGCGCCAAAGCACCAGAAATTAATAATTATTAATCCTCAGAGCAATTATTATTACTAATTATTAATCATCAGAATAATTATTAATAATAATTATTAATCATCAGAATAATGGTTAATAATAATTTTTAGTCATCAGAATAATTGTTTATAATGTTTTTTAATTATCAGGATTATTAATAATAATAATTATTAATAATCAGAAAATAATAATTATTGCAATTTCCATTCTAGAATAAAGCTAATAAATATAAACATCTAGTTGGTCATTTATTTGTAGGTTCCGTATGCACTTCCTTTGCAGATGTATTAATTACAAACCCATACTTTTCAATTATCTTGTTCTCATACAGTCAATTACATTTGCAGATCCATTAATTGCACACCCATACTTTTCAATTGATAGCCATATTCTCAAACAGGCAATTTCTTTTGCAAAACATTTTACAGCTGTGCCCAGACAGTAAGACCAATTATTTTTGTTTTTCAAAAACTCTTTATTTATTTTTCCAAATTTATTTCATCGCCTTCAAAGTAAACCCCTCCGGACACGTACTTATGCCAACTTTTTCCAATCCTCAATGCATGCTAAGAAGTGATCGGCAGCGATGGTCTTCAAAGCTCGCGGCAGTTCACGTTGAATCTCTTCAATCCACTCAAACTGTTCCTGTAGTGGTCTTTTGAGTTTAGGGAATAGCCATCTTTAATTTTTGGACAGGAGCTTCGTCGGTTCAGGTTGATGGTCGACCAGAAGGCTCTTCGAAGGTTGATATCACTTTTAAATATTTCTTTCCGATAAAGGAATGCTCACCGAATGGCTTCTGCAACATTCTATACATTTCCGCAAACAAAATTGAAAGCAAATTCTTTGCTCAATGAATTCAAAAGGTTAAAAAATCGCCGGAATAATTTTTAGGCGTCTCACAAAGCCAAGCGTAACTCAAACACTAAAGATTATATTGGCATTAAATATCACACAGATCAGGACAGTGCCAGTGACCTAAAAAAGGAAAAATATTGAAATTCCATAAGACCCAGGAATTTTTAAATTGAAAATGGGTCTTACCTTTAGGACACAGTAGTAATTTACCTTCTAGAATAAAGCTAGTAAATATAAATATGTAATAATTGGACATTCATTTACAGATTTCACATGCATTTCATTTGCAGATGTATTACATGCACACCCACATTTTTCAATTGATATCCATGTTTTCATACAGCCACTCTCATTTACAAATCATTTTATCTGAAATTGTTGGATGTAAATTTTGCTTTCACAAATAGTAAAAGGCTGTTGCGTTTCCATTCCCAAAAGATCGTACAGCTCGACCCCATTTAAGCATCGATTAACACTCGACCCGGAGGATCCCGAGCAGCTTCGGTGGGGATGGAACAACTGAAATTCCTCCTTAGAAATCAACCTGCGTGAGACTCGAACATTTCTCAACTTCTCCCCTCCGACTCGATTCCCACTGATTTACACACATCTGTTGCTAAGTGCAGGACGATTCAGTCTTCAATAAAGGGGCCGTCGTCCACAGAGTGCGTGTAATATTAAAGCGCTCACCGGGAGGACACAAAAGTAAACTTCTTCACAATTTAATTAAATTTAATTTAAAACTTTTGCCCACCCTCATATTCCTTCCCAGAAGGACATTTGTGGGGGAATTACACCCAAGCGGTTTTCCCCGAGTGTGTAATGTTTACTCTCTCAGCAGAATGACAGGCCGTTTGGGGATTCTTAATCTGTGGGAATGGGTGGTATTTATGACGCCAACATAAAGTGAGTTTGGTATTAAATGTCTCAAGCGTTGCTTTGTGTGGTGTATTCCGTTCCAAATGGTCTATCTCCAACGTCTAATGGTCTGTCTCCAATTGAAGCTCTGATTGACGATTGAATATTGAAAATGACGACACTAAAATAAATAAGTGGAATAGGCACAAAAAGCACATTTCAATGAAATTATCCTAACAAATTTTGCATTTGGAGGCAAGTTGTGGTTTGGTTTGTTGCTCTATGATACTTTTGTGCCGAATTTGAGCTAATTTGACCGGAACCTACAATTTAATTAGGATTCCGAACCACTCCCAAATATCCATACCAACGCGAGGATTCGAACATGAATGACTCTCAATTTGATCACATCAGCCTTTCTTGTAGAGAGTGATTCAGGGAAAGAGTACGGCATTCGAAGTATCAACAGAAATTTAGATAAAGAAACAACTGTTAATTTTAAACTAATTATATAAACGATTTTGCATCTAAAGACAAATCACTTACACACCTGCGACCAGGTTGCAGAAAATCTGTTATGTAATCATGGCCTGAGAAATACAGCCATTAATCAATAAGAATCTTTTTCTGTTTGAAAGAAAAAAGTAAAACTGAAAATCATCATTACATTATACTTTTATGCATTGTAGAGAGGTATAGTTAAATTCCTAAATATCATATATAGTAAAGATGGATGCTTGATGAGCCCCTCTCTGCCAAGCTCATGAGTAAAATATTTGCTTGGGTTCAGACTGATGGCCACTTGTGACTTTGTCCCACTGATTATTTGTTATATATTTAGGGCCGTCCAAAGAGCGCGTGTCATATTAAGCGCTCGCCATGGTAGGGGATAGGAAGGACACAAAAGTAAACTTATTCAGAAATTAATTAAATTTAATTTAAAACTTCTGCACACCCCTCCTGTTCCTTCCCAGAAGGACATTTGTGGGGATTGAGATGTTACACTCGAGTGGTTTTCCCCAAATATATAATGTTTACACTCTAAGCGTAATGACGGCCGTTTGGGATTCTTAATCTGTGGGAATGGGTGGTATTTAGGACGCCCAACGTCAAGTGAGTTTGGTATTAAATGTCTCCTGCGTTGCTTTGTATGGTGTATTCCGTTCTAAATGTTCTGTCTCCAATGTTGTCGCTCTGATTGAGGATTGAGGTTTGACGACACTAAAATAAAAAAAATAATAAAAAAAAAAATTCAAAATAAAATTATCCATTATAAAAATCCAGTACAAAATTATTCATTCTCATTTGGAAGTTAGGGTAGTTTGATTAGTATTATCTAATTGTGCTAACAAAATGAGGGTGTAGCCCAACAATTTGCTAACCATTCTTGTGGAGAGTAATTCAGGTGAAACAGCTCGGCATTCGAAAGTATCAACAGAAATTTAGATAAAATAACAACTGATTGCTTCAACTAATTATATAG
This sequence comes from Caerostris extrusa, assembly GCA_021605095.1. Lineage (NCBI taxonomy): Eukaryota > Metazoa > Arthropoda > Arachnida > Araneae > Araneidae > Caerostris > Caerostris extrusa. The sequence goes on along the minus strand of BPLR01009090.1, from coordinate 91,725 downwards.
ATTTGGCTTGTTGCTCTACGGTCATTTTTTGCACATTTTAGCTAATTAGAGAGGTACCTATAGTTTAACGTGGATTCCGCTAACAAGCATCTATCCCAGCGTCAGGATTCAAAACTAAAGCCTGTAAAGCTCTAGGAACAGTTATATGGTGTGCTGTAGTATTATTAATAATAGTTGGAAGGAGCGTCAACTATAATCAGCGCACGGGGCAAGGATTTCCAGCCAAGTGATGAAATGATGTCTCTGACCGATTTCGCTATGTGTGATGGGGTAATGTCCTCCTAAAAATCACTTTTCCGTAACTTGTAGCATATTTTGATGACTTTTCCATCGATGCATGGTTCAAAATGATTATTTGTTGACGTTACCGTATGATATTAACTGTATCAACTGGTTTCTGAAGCTCTTGGTTATATTGGGTTTACCTCGGCGTTTTTTATTCCTCGAGTCGAAATTACTACTTTTGAATCGTCAAATTAGAGGTGGCCAACCCAAATGATCTCGCGTGCCAATTTGAAAATGCATGAAAACTCCGCGAGCCGCATATAAAAACTATATATTCCCCTATTAGATTTGGTCCCAAAATTGACAATTTTTGGAATGAAAATTGAAGCATAATGAGTTATTATTTTTTGTGTTTAATATTATTCTTACATGTAAATATAAATAATATATTAATAAAGATATTAAACTCGCATTGTAAAAGAAATAAATAACGCTAAAAATGACATATAAAAATATATAAATATAAATGAAATAAAGCCAAATAAGACATCTACCTACTGGTGCTCCATCACAACAGAAGCTGCTCCCTTTGCCTTCATAAGTCCATACGGGTAAGTGGGCTTGGTCTAGATGTTTACCAAGTGGGATAAGAAACAACAACTCAATTTTTTTTCGCTTAAAAGCATGGTATATGTTAAAGAAAATATCTGAAATTCAGTTTTCTGAGAATTCTTCTCACTAGTAAATTTCTTTAAAAAAATAATTCATCTTTTTATTTGTCTTACTTTGTTTGCAGAGTACTACCTGACATTTTATGTTCTTCAAATCAATTATCCATTAATCATTCAACAACTGTGCTTTGTTAACTTGCTTTTCTTTCCTTGTGAAAAGTCCGAGAATTAAAAAAATAAACCAAGTCTTATTAGTATCTTGATTAAAAAAAAAAAAAAAAAAAAAAAGAAGGATTCGAGCCTAGGTATTCGAGAAAAGCTATTCAAATCCTCGAGGCTTAATGTCTGCAGCGAGAACGAAATGAAATACTTGTTAGAGCGCCCTACAAGTCACATGTAGGACCAAACATTATTCCTGCTGAATGCTTTAATTATTTTTTCCTCCTCTTTTCATTGGAAACCGTGAATACCCTGTGGTTACCCCTCATTAATTAGCACGTACTAGAGTAAAAGCCTCTGGGAATTCTTTTCTATTTGCTACTTAATTAAACAGATTTTTGGTTAAGGTGAATTATTTTCCTTATTCGCGAGGGTCTGTTACCGTTTCCGTAAGAAAAGATCCACTTTGTTCGCTTAATAGCTCTATCTCAAATGGTGTTTTTTTTTTTTAAGAAATGCTTTAAGATTTCGTGTCAGTTTTATTTAATTAATATTTTTCATTTTCTTGTGTATTAATTTAAGGAAAGGCCCTTAGCGACAAAAACGAGCACTTCTTAAAATTTAATTTTCTCGCTCATCGCTGTTTTTGTATTTCTAAATTTCAAGGCATTTTAAATTGATCATTTATATTATAAATAATTTTTTTAATTCTTTATTTCCAATGGCAGATTATGAACAGTTGCAGCAAAAAAAAAAACACGAAAAATTAAAAAAAAAAAACAGAGAATACAACAAAACATTCTGAAACAGAGTTCATTAATCTAACAATAATCCCAAGTTGTAGATCTTTAGCCACTGAAAAGTGTTACCAGGTGCACCACGGGGAGGTAGATCTACTGTGCACGTATATAATATAAATAATTGGAAACTGTATATTAAAACAGTAGATGGCACAAATTTCTATGCATATAATATTTTTTTCTCTGATCAGTTATACTTTCATTAATCTATATTACCTACTGACACTTTTTAATTTTTTTTTCCTTAGTACTTCTATAAAAAATGAATATACAGTTTGCCGTTTATCAGGATACATCATTGGACGTGTTAAAACTTTGATTTAAACGTCTAGCGCACAGACATAACGACGTTTTGGCTATCCTTAAAGAATGTATTCTTTGTAAAAGCTAACTTGTGAATGTTACAACTGCGTTTTATTTTTTGAAATTTACAAGATTACGGACCTTTTTACTTTCTTTCTTATGAATTGGGCTTCGTCTAGATGTTGCTGTCTACCAAGTGAGATAAGAAACTACAACAGCAATAAAAGAAAACATCTGAAAATTCAGTTTTCTGAGAATTCTTCTCATAAGTAAACTTCTTTAAAAATAATTCATCTTTTTATTTGTCTTAATTTGTTTGCAGAGATTTATTTGAACATTTTATGTTCTTCAAATCAATTATCCATTAATCATTCAACAACTGCGCTTTGTTAACTTTTCTTTCTTGTAAGAAGTCCGAGAATTAAAAAAAATAGTCTTATTAGTATCTTGATTAAAAAAAAAAAACACGGGATGATTCGAGCCTAGCAATTCGAGAAAAGCTATTCAAATCCTCGAGGCTTAATGTATTCAGCGAGAACGACACGAAATACTTGTTAGAACGCCCTACAACCCACGTGTAGGTCCAAACATTATTCCTGCTGAATGCTTAAATTATTTTTTTCTTCCTCTTTTCATTGGAAACCATGAATACCCTGTGGTTACACCTCACTAATTAGCACGTACTAGAGTGAATGCCTCTGGGAATTCCTTTCTATTTGCTACTTAATTAACCAGATTTTTGGTTAAGGTGAATTATTTTCCTTATTCGCGAGGGTCTTTCACCGTTTACAAGAGAAAAGATCCACTTGTTCGCTTAATAGCTCTATCTCAAATGGTGTTTTTTTTTTTTAAAGAAATTCTTTAAGATTTCGTGTCAGTTATATTTAATTAATATTTTTCAATTTCTTGTGTAAGACTTTAGGAAAAGTCGTTAGCGACAAAAACGAGCACTTCTTTAAGAATTTAATTTTGTCGCACCGTCACAATTTTTCGTATTTCTAAATTTCATGTAATTTTAAATTAATCGTGGATATTATAAATAATTGGAAAATGTATTTTAAATAGCAGATGTCAAAAATGTATATATATATATACTTATCATGTTTAATTAGACCAGTTACAGTTTCATTAATCGAGATTACCTGCTGTCACTTTTTAATCCTATTCCTTACTACTTGTACAAAATGAACAATGAGTTTGCCGTGTTATCGGGATACTCCGTTGGACGTGTTAAACCTTTGATCGGAACATCTAGTGCACAGAAATAACGCCGTTTTCACTATACTTCAAGAATGTATTCCTTATGAAAGTTAACTTGTGAATGATACAACTGCGTTTTATTTTAGAAATTTACAAGATTTTCGGCCTTTTTAATTACTTTTTATGAATTGGGCTTGGTCTAGATGTTTGCTATTTACAAAGTGAGATAAGAAACGACAACAACATTAAGAGGAAATATCTGAAAATCAGTTTTCTGAGAATTCTTCTCATTAGTAAATTTCTTTAAAAAAAAAATAATTCATCTTTTTATCTTATTTTGTTTGCCAAGAATTACTTGACATTTTATGTTCTTCAAATCAATTATCCATTAATCATTCAACAACTGTGCTTTGTTAACTCGGTTTTCTTTCTTGTGAGAAGTCCGAAAATTAAAAAAAAAAAGTATCTTATTAGTACCTTGATTAAAAAACACAGGATGATTCGAGCCTAGCTATTCGAGAAAAGCTATTCAAATCCTCGAGGCTTAATGTCTGCAGCAAGAACGAAACGAATTACTTGTTAGAGCGCCCTACAAGCCACATGTAGGTCCAAACATTATTCCTACGAATGCTTTAATTATTTTTTCCCCTCTTTTCATTGAAAACCGTGAATACCCTGCGGTTACCCCGCATTAATTAGCACGTACTAGAGTAAAAGCCTCTGGGAATTCTTTTCTATTTGCTACTTAATTAACCAGATTTTTTGGGTTAGGTGAATTATTTTCCTTATTCGCGAGGGTCTGTTACCTTTTGCGAGAGAAAAGATCTACTTGTTCTCTTAATAGCTGCTTCTCCAATGGTGGTTTATTATTTATTAAGAAATGCTTTAAGATTTCGTGCCAGTTTGATTTAATTAATATTTTCACTTTCTTGTGTAAGAATTTTAGGAAAGGACATTAACGACAAAAACGAGCACTTCTTTAAAAATTTAATTTTTGTCGCACCGTCGCAATTTTCGTATTTCTAAATTTCATGGAATTTTAAATTAATCGTGGATATTATAAATAGTTGGAAACTGTATTTTAAATAGCAGATGTCAAAAATGTATATATATATATAAATACACATCATGTTTAATTAGACCAGTTATAGTTTCATTAATCGAGATTACCTGCTGTCACTTTTTAATCCTATTCCTTACTACTTGTACAAAAATGAACAATGAGTTTGCCGTGTTATCGGGATACAACGTTGGACGTGTTAAACCTTTGATCGGAACATCTAGTGCACAGAAATAACGCCGTTTTGACTATCCTTCAAGAATGTATTCCTTTTGAAAGTTAACTTGAATGATACAACTGCGTTTTTATTTTAGAAATGTACAAGATTCTTGGCCTTTTTTTTAATTGCTTTCTTGTGAATTGGACTTGGTCTAGATGTTGCTATCTACAAAGTGAGATAAGAAACGACAACAACAACATTAAGAAAATATCTGAAAATCAGTTTTCTGAGAATTCTTCTTATTAGTAAATTTCTTTAAAAAAAAATAATTCATCTTTTTTTTCTTATTTTGTTTGCCAAGAATTACTTGACATTTTATGATCTTCAAATCAATTATCCATTAATCATTCAACAACTATGCTTTGTTTAAATTGTTTTTTATTTCTTGTGAGAATTTGCAGAATTAAAAAAAAAACTTATTAGCATCTGGATTAAAAACACAGGATGATTCGAGCCTAGCTATTCGAGAAAAGCTATTCAAATCCTCGAGGCTTAATGTCTGCAGCAAGAACGAAACGAAATACTTGTTAGAGCTCCCTACAAGCCACATGTAGGTCCAAACATTATTCCTGCTGAATGCTTTAATTATTTATTCCTCCTCTTTTCATTGGAAACCATGAATACCCTGTGGTTACCCTTCATTAATTAGCACGTACTAGAGTAAAGGCCTCTGGGAATTCTTTTCTATTTGCTACTTAATTAACCAGATTTTTGGTTGGGGAATTATTTTCCTTATTCGCGAGAGTCTGTTACCGTTTGCGAGAGAAAAGATCCACTTGTTCGCTTAATAGCTCTACTTCTCCAATGGTGTTTTTTTTATTTTTTAAGAAATGCTTTAAGATTTTGTGTCAGTTTAGTTTAATTAATATTTTCATTTTCTTGTATAAAATTTTGGGAAGGACATCAGCGACAAAAATGAGCACTTCTCTAAAAATTTAATTTTTGTCTCTTGTCGCTGTTTTCGTATTTCTAAATTTCGTAGAATTTTAAATTAATCAGGAATATTATAAATAATTGGAAACTGTTTATTAAACCAATTTACTATTCTAGATTATCTACTATCACTTTGCAATTCTGTTCTTAACTTCTTCTACAAAAAGAAATATCGTTTGCCTTGGTATCGGAATACATCGTTGGACATATTAAAATTTTCATCCAAATATCTAGTGGGCAGAAATAACGACGTTTTAAATATCCCACAAGAACATATTGGCAGTTCAGACAAGTTTTTGTGCAACTGCTGTGCGAAGGAACGTTGCTAACCATCAAACAAGGTGAATGATGGCACAAAGAGGCCAATTGGACATGTTTGCGAAAGGAAGAATCGTTGGAATGCTGGATTCCGGACATCACAAAAGAGGTGTCTCGAATTTTGAATGTGGACCAGTCTGTGATCTCAAGACTGTGGCAGAGGTTTCAAAGAACGGGAGATGTTACCCGACAATCAGTATCAGGTCGACCAAGAGTCACAACCTCTAGCCAAGACTGATATCTGGTAATAAGTGCGCGATGTCAGAGGGGCAGTACTGCCAGAGCACTGGGTTCGGCGCTCACAGTCGCCACAGGAATTCGAATTTCGAGACAAGCTGTTTACAGGAGACTCAATCATGCTGGCCTGTATGCCAGAAGACCAGCAGTTAGCATTCCCCTCACGTCTGCGCATAAACGCACTCGTTTGAACTGGAGTTTGAAACATCAACATTGGAGTGTGGGAGAGTGGCCCAATGTGATGTTCAGTGACGAGTCCCGGTTTAGTCAGAAAGTGGGATTCTCGTCGGGTAACGATATGGAGAGTACGTGGAGCACATTTTGAACCAAGAAAAATAACAGAAAGACATCATTTTCCATCAAGGGGAGTAATGGTATGGGCAGGCATCATGATGGACGGCCGCACAGACCTCTATTTCTTTGACACGGGGACTGTTACTGATCAAAGATACAGAGACGAAGTTCTTGAGCCTTATGTTCGCTTGTTTCGAGGTGCTGTCGATCCTGACTTCATATTCATGTATCATAATGCGCCATGTCAACGATCGGTGCTGGTTGATGACTTCCTTGAAACGGAAAACATCCAGCGCATGTCGTGGCCTGCGAACTCCCTGATTTAAATCCTATCGAACATGTATGGGATATGCTCGAGGAGACAAATTGCTGCCCTTTCGCACCCACCAAGCTCCGTTACTGAACTGAAGAGAGATCTCCAAGAAGCTTGGAACCGTTTGAGCCCACAACTCATTTTTTCAATCGTTCATAAAATACTTTTCATTCACCCACTGAAGTTTAAATAAATTTTTTTTGAACTTGTAGTGGATGACACTCGATGTTAATACAATTTTTTCAAATATTAATTCAGTAATTAAGTTAAATTAATTATTTAATTTTTTATTTAAGTTGCATGATCTACCAATAGATGGCGCCGGATGTAAGAGGAAAATTTCAACTTGAAACGAACTTTTTTCAATTCCTACTATTAGTTCACACTCTCCCTATATATATTTACAAATCTTGTTCAAATATTAATTCATTAATTAAATTAAATTAATAAAAAAAGTAGGAATTGACTTAATTTTTTTTTTTTATATTGCTTGTTTTTCTCTTTAAGTGAGAAAAAACCATTGAAAATTTTCACTTTAAATTATTTCTTGGTCCTGGTGTAATCTGTATCAAGGTTTCTTGAAACAAATCAACAATGAATTTCTTAATCAAATGCTAATCATTTAGCATATCATAAAATGAGACTGTACTATGGAGGCATTACAGAAAAAAAAATTACATTTCCTTATTTAAGATGTCAGCGCGCGTGAGTGAAGATGATTGAATATTTATTTAAATGAAGAAATGAAATTTCCTTTTTGAATTAGGGAGATATTTTTCTGAAAGGGAAACACGCTGATGAAAAATTGTTACCTCTTCAAGACTGTATGCCGTCCCATAAGTAAGAAAAAGATGGTGTCTAATTTCAGGAAATGACTTTCCACGGAAGTCAAATGCCTTCCTTCCAAATGTCTCAAACTGTTACTCAAGCAGTTATTTTTCATTTTAAATTTTGGAAATTCTCCGTAAAAGAAATGTCAGTGATACGATTGAAATGAAATATTAAACAATTACTTAGTTTTTAATTGGTTTATTACGCTTTTATACAAATTAATTATTTCTTCGAATTATGTATTTATAATTAAGGATATTGATTATGTGAATCGAAAGAAATTTTAGTTTATATAATATAAGCGGCATGCGAAAAGGTAAGTTAATTTTTATACAAATAAATTATTTATAATTGAATATCTTCAAATAATAATTTTAAATCGAATTCATGTTCCTTTTATCCATGGTCATAGTAACTTCTTGTTGTTCTAATGCAGTTGGCAATACAGAAACAGTTAATATCTATGCCAAAAGCAAGGGCTGTACCGCAACTACCCATGTGGCACTACCCAGAGGGCACGTGTAGTTCTAAGATATGTTATGGACGCGAGTAACACTACCCCCACAACGCTCTGCGAACCTATTAGACCGGTACCTACAGTTTAAAGCGGATCCTGACAATAATAACTAATATAAGAGAAAATTTCATTAATTTTATAGCTTTTTTCAACTAACTTAAAATGTGGAAAGGGGGAAATAGATTTAATTATGATAACAAATATATATTGAATTTTAAGTTACATAAAACATAAAATATTTCAGTCCATCAATATCTTGAATATTCATTTCCGCTAATTAAATATCGTGGTAGTTTCTGAGATCGAAATATTTATCTTTACAATTGAATTCAGTTATTTTTCTATGTGAGGTAAAAATGTGTCAACAAATTTCATCCCTCAGCTGGAACATTTGCAGCAGCATTTGTTTAATATGATCTAAATCTTGAGCTTTTTACTTCAGATCGTTTTGCTATGAGCTGTGCAATTTCCCAAGTAATACTCAAAATTATGCGCAACCCGGTTGACTTTTTCTATTATACGAAAAGTTCTGATTCGTACAGTATCAAGGTATATCCGTTAAAATGCAAATTATAAGATCAGAATTCTAGCATAAAAATCCAAACACCTAAATTTTTATCTTTCAGAGGAAGATTTTTGAAAATCTTATTAACATATTTTTTAAATTTAAAAAATGACACATAAGTATATTAAAATGCCTCACTTACATATTAAAGGGAAAAAAATAATTATCTTTTTGAATCTTGAACAAATATATATTTCATATGAAGGTTATTTTCTAATAAATATCACAATGTTACAAAAGAAAAAAAAAAGAGTATAGAATTGCACCTATTAAAGCAAGTCGTATTCCTCCCATTCAACAATCAAGGTCCTGTAGAACAATCACTCGAAATGGACCTAGATCTCCTTCTAGGAAAAGGGTAAAAGCACTCGTGGACACAATCTCCTCGATGAATGGTAATGGATGTTCATCCATTCAACCATGTCCAGCGGACATCCATTAGGACTCCTTTCGGAATATGCTGACTACAAGATCAGCAAATTAATTCCCTTTTTCCCCCTTGATGAAAGGAGCCGAACTGTGATCAATCTGTCTCTGCAATCCGGTCACAGGCGCTGCTCTTTTTGTGACCTCAGGCCGGACCCTCTTCGTGTCCGGTTGGCAGGAAAGAATTAAGGGATGACACATCAATTTTTATGTTTGAAAATACGACTCCTCTGCATTTCATTCATTGTTCGTAAAGTTTCTAAATACCTTTCTTGACTTTATTTGGGTAGATAAGCTTGAATATGTTATTGTTCAGCTATGCAAGGCACATGTTTTTAATGGTTTTAAAACAATTGTGTGGCATTTCTACTGCTGTTAAAATGTATGCATGCAATGAGTTTTAAAAATTTTTTTCTTTTATGAGCTACTGATGAAGTACAGTCAATATAAAGAAGGCTCTGCTGATTCTCTGAAATAGGTCTTGTCAGACATACAAAAAAGTGGTTCAAAGTTATTTTTATTCTTTTATAAGTAGTCTATAATTATGTTACTCTTTCCTTAGTTAAAATCTGATTCAAAAAGTATCATGTTATGTACATTAAAATGCAAATTACATGATCGAGAAAAAAAAAAAAAAAGAAACTTAGTTCCATTCTAGAATAAAATTAAAAAACCTAATTATATATTTTTCAAAGGAAGATTTTTGAAAATTTTATAAATTGAATTTATCAATCTAAAAAATAATATGTAATTATATTAAAATGTTTCACATAAATAAAAAACCCTCGTTTTAAATCTTGAACAAATATATATTTCATATGAAGGTTATTTTCTAATAAATATCACAATGTTACAAAAGAAAAAAAAAAAGAGTATAGAATTGCACCTATTAAAGCGAGTCGTATTCCACCCATTCAACCATCAAAGTCCTGTAGAACAATCACTCGAAATGGACCTAGATCTCCTTCCAGGAAAAGGGTAAAAGCACTCGTGGACACAATCTCCTCGATGAATGGTAATGGATGTTCATCCATTCAACCATGTCCAGCGGACATCCATTAGGACTCCTTTCGGAATATGCTGACGACAAGATCAGCAAATTAATTCCCCGTCCCCCTAGATGAAAGAAGCCGATCTGTGAGCAATCTGCCTCATCCTTTGCAGTCCGGTCACAGGCGCTGCTCCTTTGTGACCGCCGGCCGGATCCTCTTCGTGTCCGGTTGGCAGGAAAGAATTAAGGGATGTCACATCAATTTTTATGTTTGAAAATACGACTTCTCTGCATTTCATTTCTTGTTCGTAAAGTTTCTAAATGACTTTCTTGACTTTATTTGGGCAGATAAGCTTGAATATAGGATGGTTCAGCTTTGAAAAGCAGTGGTTTCTTAATGGTTTTAAAGCAATTGTGGAGCAATATTACTGCTGTTAAAATGTATTCATGTAATGAGGTTGAATTTTTTTCCTTTTATGAGTAGTCTATATTTATATTTCTTTTTGTTTATTTAAATTCTTATTCCATCATGGTATGTACATAAAAATGCAAATCACATGATTAAAAAAATTGGATCCATTTGAGAATAAAATTCAGAAAGTTTTTGAAAATTTTTATTAATTGAATTTTTCACACACAAAATGACGAACAAATTAAAAGGCTTCACTAATTAGAAAACGCCCCCATTTTAAATGTTCAATAAATATATATGTATGTGGTTTGAAAAAATCTTATTGACATATGCACAGAAGCTAATGTACATACTCACGCAAACACACATATATGATATAAATTCTAACTTTTATAAGTCATTCATGATTTGAAAAATAGCTACTTACTAATAATAATTTGAGGTTATAAGAAATATTAATAAATATTAAAATGTTACAAAAAAAGAATAATCAATTCGAAATGGACCGAGATCTCCTTCTAGGCCAAGGGTAAAAGCACTACTGGACACAATCTCCTCGATGAATGGTAATGGATGTTCGGCCATTCAACCATGTCCAGCGGACGTTCATTTGGACTCCTTTCGGAATATGCTGACGACAAGATCAGCAAATTAAATCCCCTTTTTCCCCTCTAGATGAAAGGAGCCGATCTGTGATCATTCTGTCTCATCCTTTGCAGTCCGGTCACAGGCGCAGCTCCTTTTGTGACCTGCGGCCGGACCCTCTTCGTGTCCGGTTAGCGGGAAAAAGAATTAAGGCATGGACATAAATTTTTATATTTGAAAATACGACTCCTCTGCCTTTCATTTCTTGTTTGTTTTTTTTTCTTGTGTGTTCATTAAGTTTCTAAATGGTATGTATGTGATTTAAAAAATCTTATTGACATATAGAAGTCAATGTGCACACACATACGTACATATATATAAATTGTAACATTTATAAGTCATTTATAATCTGAAAAATAGCTACCTACTTTAATAATAATTTAAGGTTATATCACACAAAGCATACCATCACTAAATATCACAATGTTAGAACCGAAACAAAAACACAATATTGAATTGCACCTATTAAAACAAGTTGTATTCCTCCCATTCAACAATCAAAGTCCTGTGGAAATCAATTCGAAATGGCATCATTCATTTGCATCTCCTTCTGAGCCCGCATGGACAAGATAGTAAAACACTCGTGGACACAATCTCCTCGATGAAAGGTAATGGATGTTCGGCCATACAACCATCTCCAGCGGACATCCATTAGAACTCCTTTCCGAATATGCTGACGACGAGATCAGCAAATTAATTCCCCCTTTTCCCCCTAGATGAAAGGAGCCGATCTGTGATCAATCTGTCTCTCTGGTCCGGCCACAGACTCTGCTGCTGTTGGGACACGACTATACACGACATAAATAGCATATAATAAGTTTTGGGTAGTGGAGGGTATTTTTAAAAAAGTCTCTAGCAGCTTTTTTAGCTGTTATGCAGTTAACACTGAGAACAGCAGTTACCAAACAGCCAAACTGCAGTTAACACTGCAGTTTGGCTTAGAATTCTAATAACCGTAATGCGAAATTCTTTAATATTAACTTTATTGATCCATTATTTTCCTTTGTTAATGGGATAAAAACTATTGAAAAGTTTGCAGTTTGCACTATTTCTTGGCTCTGGTGTAATCTGCATGAAACGTTTCTTGAAGCAAATCAACAATGAGCTTCTTAATCGAATGCTAATCATTTAGCATGTCATAAAATGGACTGTACCATGGATGCATTAGAGAAAAAAAATTACTTTTCCTTATTTAACATGTCAGCACGTGAATGAAGACGATTGAATATTTATTTAAATGAAGAAATGAAATTTTCCTCTTGAATTAGGGGAGATATTTTTCTGAAAGCGAAACATGCTGGTGAAAAATTGTTACTTCTTCAAGACTGTATGCCGTCCCATAAGTAAGAAAGATGGCGTCTAATTTCAGGAAATGACTTTCTGCGGAAGTCAAATGCCTTCCTTCCAAATGTCTCAAACTGTTACTCATGCAGTTATTTTTCATTTAAATTTTGAAAATTCTCTGTAAATGAAATGCCAGTGATTTAAATAAACATTTAGTTATTAATTGATTTAATATTTTTCTATACAAATTAATTGTTTCCTCAAATTATTTCTTCAATTATTTATTTACATTTAAGCACATTTATTAAATGAATCGAAATAAATTCTAGTTTACACAATGTTAACGGTATACTAAAAGGTTAGTGAATTTTATACAAACAAATTATTTAATTAATTTATAATTGCGTAAGTTTAAATATTATTTTCAAATCGAATTAATATTCATTATATCCATGATAATAGTAACTAATATAAGAGAAAAATTTATTAATTATATAGGTTTTCCATAATTTATCTATTTATTCTTAATTTATTTATTTATTTTCCATAATTTATTTATTGAATTTTAAGTTACATATGGGCAAACATCTAATATTTTAGTCCATCAATGTACTGAATACTCATTTCCGCTAATTAGCCATCGAAGTAGTTTTGAAAATTTTATTAAATCAATTTTCCATTCTAAAAAAAATAATATGTAATTATATTAAGATGCTTCACATACTACTAAACCCTCATTTTAAATCTTTAACAAATATATATTTCATACGGAGGTTGTTTCTCTAATCTATCTACCTAAATATCACAATGTTGCAAAAGAAACAAAACACTGTATAGAACAGCACCTATTAAAGCCAGTCGCATTCCTCTCATTCAACAATCAAAGTCATGTAGAACAATCATTCTAAATGGACCGAGATCTCCTTCTGAGCCTGCATGGACAAGGTTGTAAAACACTCGTGGACACAATCTCCTCAATGAATGGTAATGGATGTTCGGCCATTCAACCATGTCCAGCGGACATCCATTAGGAGTCGTTTCGGAATATGCTGACGACGAGATCAGCAAATTAATTCCCCCTTTTTTCCCCCTAGATGAAAGGAGCCGATCTGTGATGCATCTGTCTCTGCAGTACGGTCACAGGCGCTGGCCTTTGTGACCTCCGGCCGGACCCTCTTCGTGTCCGGTGGCAGTAAAGAATTAAGAGACACACATCAATTTTTATGTTTGAAAATACGACTATGCATTTCATTTCTTGTTCTTAAAGTTTCTAAATGCCTTTCTTCACTTTATTTATGTAGATAAAGCATGAATGAAGGACGGTTCAGCTTTGCAAAACAAAGATTTCTTAATGGTTTTAAAGCAATTGTGGAGCATTACTATTGATTTAAAATATATTCATATAATGAGGTTAAAAAATTTTTCTTTTATCAGTAGTCCATATATTTAAGTTTCTTTTTGCTCAGTTAAATTCTTATTCCAAAAGTATCATGGTATGTACATTAAAATGCAAATTGCAAGATCGAAAATAAAACTTAGATTCATTTGAGGAGAAATTTTAAAAATCTAAATTTTTATCTTGCAGATGCAGATTTTGAAAAAATTATTAATTGAATTTCTCACTCTAAAAAAATGAAATGTAAGCGTATTAAATGGCTTCACATACTTATTAAAGACAAAAAAATACATACATAGATACACATATATACATACACTATAACACACACACATGCACACACCACACACACACACACACACACACACACACATATATATATATATATATATATGAATTGTAACATTTATACGTCATTCATGATTTGAAAAATAGCTACTTACTTTAATAATAATTTAAGGTTATTTCTTAATATATATCACAATGTTACAAAATAAAAAGCATAGCATAGAATTGCACCTATTAAAGCAAGTCTTATTCCTCCCATATTCCTTCCATATGCATAGAAGCTAATGTACGCACACACAGAGATATATATATAATTGTAACATTTATAAGTCATTCATAATCTGAAAAAGAGCTACTTACTTTAATAATAATTTAATAATATCACAATGTTACAAAAGAAACAAAACACAGTATAGAATTGCACCTATTAAAGCGAGTCGTATTCCCCCCAACAATCAAAGTCCTGCAGAACAATCGTCCGAAATGGACCGAGATCTCCTTTTAAACCTCATGGACAACGGTAAAAGCACTCGTGGACACACTCTCCTCGATGAATGATAATGGATGTTCGGCCATTCAACGCTGTCCAGCGGACATCCATTAGGACTCCTTTCGAAATATGCTGACGACGAGATCAGCAAATTAATTCCCCTTTTCCGCCTCTGAATGAAAGGATCCGATCTGTGATCCATCTGTCTCTGCAGTCCGGTCACAGGCGCTGCTCCTTTTGTGACCTGCGGCCCGACCCTCTTCGTGTCCGGTTGGCAGGAATGAATTAAGGGAGGGTACATGAATTTTTATGTTTCAAAATACGACTCCTTCGCATTTCATTTCTTTTTTGTTTTTGTGTTCGTTAAGTTTTTAAAGGGTTCTCTTTTGTTTTATTTCGGTAGACAATCTTGGATATAGGATTGTTCAGCATTGTAAGGAACATATTTTTAATGGTTTTAAAGAAATTATTACTGCTGTTAAAATGTATGCATGTAATGAGGTTTAAAAACTTTTTTTCTTTTATGAGTAATCTATTTTATTTTTATTTTTGCTTAGTTAAATTCTTATTCCAAAAGTATCATGGTATGTACATTAAAATGAAAATTACATAATCGAAAAAAAAAAAAACTTTTTTTCCATTTAAGAATAAAATTTAAAAATATAAATACTTATCTTTCTGAGAAAGAGTTTTAAAATTTTATAAATTGAATTTTCAATAAAAAATGATATGTAAATACATTAAAATGCTTCACATATACTTATTAAATGAAAAAAAACAAAACCTTATTTTAAATCTTGAACAAATATGTATATATATATATATATATATGGTTTAAAAAAGTCTTATTGACATATGCATAGTAGCTAATGTATACTCTCTCTCTCACACACACATTTATAAATATATATATATATATATAAATTGTAACATTTATAAGTCATTCATACTCTGAAAAATAGCTACTAACTTTAATAATAATTTAAGGTTATATTTAATAAATATCTCAATGTTACAAAATAAAAGAAAAACACAGTATAGAATTGCACCTATTAAAGCAAGTCGTATTCCTCCCATTCAACAATCAAGGTCCTGTAGAACAATCAATTCGAAATGGACCGAGAACTCCTTCTAGGACATGCGTAAAACACTCGTGGACACAATCGCCTCGATAAATGATAATGGATATTGGGCCATTCAACGCTGTCCAGCGGACATCCATTAGGACTCCTTTCGGAATATGCTGACGACGAGATCAGAAAATTATTTCCCCCTTTCCCCTCCTGGATGAAAGGAGCCGATCTGTGATGCATCTGTCTTTGCAGTCCGGTCACAGGCGCTTCTCCTTTTCTGACCTCCGGCCGGACCTTCTTCGTGTCCGGTTGGCAGGAAAGAATTAAGGGACGGACATAAATTTTTTATGCTTGAAAATACGACTCCTGTGCTTTTCAGTTCTTGGTTTTTCTTTATTATTGGGTTCGTAAAGTTTGTAAATGGCTATTCGGTTCTAAAGTTTCATAATTTATTTCAGTAGCTGACTTTTAATATAGGACACTGCAAGACACTGTTTTTTTAACGGTTTTAAAGCAATTGTAGGACATTACTACTACTGTATGTGGTTTAAAAAAAATCTCATTGACTTATACATAGAAGTTAATGTACTAATGTACACACACACACACAAATATGTATATATATATATCTTTATATGTATAATTCTTCTGTACAAGAGTTTGTCATTGAACTTCTCCAAAACGTCAGGACCGATTTTGATGAAATATTTTATATGTGTCTGATTTGATGCCTGTATGGTTTAGATTTAGAACTGGAACCACTGCAATTGGGTTCTCCTGTACGTGTGTTTGTCATTGAACTTTAAACTGTAGGTCGATGTCTAATCTGACTGTAGAGCGTTGGTCGTAAGGCTGACAACCCTACTCTGTAAAAAGGAAAACATTCCCTGTCTCGAAATCTGCCTTGGTGCACCATGGGCTGTTGCGTTAACGATGATGATTTATATTTTATCTAAGATCTTTATTACTAGCTAGAATGGCAGATTTGTAATACATTCACTGTTATTTAGGAATGCGAGGACAGGGTCCAAGGTGCCTTATATTCTCATTTCATTATTTTCTGAATGAATGGAAAAAAGGGCATGGGAAAAAATCAGAATTTATTTCAAGAAATACCAATTTCTTTTCTTTAATGTAAACAAAACAACCGCAATCTGTTGAGAACGTACGCAGCTAAGGTGACAGTTTTTAATTCCGCTAGTGACATGCGTTGCAGTCACTGCTGTTAATGAAAAGATAAGAACGCCATTGTGTGTCGATTGCGTTTGCACATGTATTAGTATAAGTATAAGTATATCGGATCGATATTAAGGCTATCAGATGGTAAATTCATACAAGGACAGACATATTCATAAATGTGGAATTTTACTAGTAAAATACTTTCTTTATTGGAAATAATTATTCTCTCATTCTCTCTACTTGGTGAACTATCTGAGACGCAATGAGTAGAACAAAAATTCCCGATATCATCGGAAATATGTCTAAATTTTCTTAATCCCGAAATTATTGGAATTTTCCGATAATCTTCTCGTTGATCTTATGAGGTGGAACAGCATTTTCCCCACGTATAAACTTATGTATCTTTTTTTGATCTTCATATCAGATATAATTTAACAACAAAAGTAATAGCTTTCTTTAAGAGCAAAAAAGAAGCACATGCATGATCATAAAACAACCCTTTATAATTATTCCTTGCTTAACAAATTAATTTAGATTTAGTTCATGTTCCAGTAATTAAGTAATTCTTAAATTCTGTCGATTTTCAAGATTGTCTTGTATTTCCAAATCATTACAATCCTACTACTTTCCAATTTTAAATTATTGCGATAAGAAATCTCTGAGAATGGCTATCAATATCGAAATATGCTTGTATCCAAAATTAAAGAAAAATTTAAAAAAAAAAAGGCTTATTTTCTCTCTTGAAAATACACAAAATGGAAACATTTGCACAGTATTTGTGAAATCTTCTTTCATGTGGAATGTGATCACACCTACCAGCTTTATTTGCACAACAGTGATGTGCAGTGATAAAAAAAGTGATGTTTATTAAATCAATCACTCATTGCTACTACTACTATTACTACTGCATCACACCACATCACTGAGCCTAGAGCTGAGTTGCTCCTGTACAGCTTGAGAACGATGTGGGTGAGTAGAAGTCTGACTGGGCTCTGTGACGGTCTACGAGCTTATGAAACCGATACCTATTGTGTAAAGTGGATTCGGAACCACTACAACCCTCCATGTCATTTCCGGGACTCGAACTCGAAACCTGTGGTACCTATTGCTGGCTCCTATTGCTGTGATGCAAGAGAGGTGTTGGTGAAGTGCAGCATTGTTCTCCCTAGAGCATCCCAAACATGCTTAAGTAGATTTCAGTCCGGAGAAATAGCTGGCCAACCCAGATCAATAATTTCGTAGTGAATATAGTACATTCTTTACATAAATATAGAAGGTTTTAACTTTAAAAATAATAAACTTGGTGAACTTTGAACTATTTTTAAATTGAATAACTTTGTCTTTGTAGTATTTCCACAATTATTTGTGAATTTGGCTTACCTTAACTTCGATAACTGGTTTCTACTTTTAAACAAACAAACTTTATTCTACAGCAACGTCTTGTGGCATTTAGCATCTAACATGACTTTAAGGGTTTCCTGCTCTTTCGAAATATTTATTGCGGGGTAAAAAGAAAAAAAAAAACAGAGCGGAATGCAAAATTGTTTCAATAGAAATTCTTGGGTTTTTTCCTAAAACAGAAACTAAAATAAAGGAAAACAAAAACCCAGACACGAAGTTGCACGCAAAGAAGCAAAGAAATATTCCAAAGCCCATTTATTTGTCTGAAAACTTAAAGGAACTACTCTTGCATGTGGGGGTTTATGTATTAAAGAAGCGAAACAAAGTATTAGTATGCAGGGGGTGGTGTTTATTGAACATAATTTCAAACAAAATTGCCTCTTAACGTTTGGTGCAAACTGTTTCTAACTCTCTAATTCACTTAAAATAACAGGATTTTTGAGTATCATGTGTGCTATATATATATATACATCGATTTTGTTATCATTTGTGAACATGATGTCCTGGTTAGGGGTTCGTAGCGCAATCCAAAAAGTGCAGCCAGCAAATAATATGATATTCCAACTTTGCAAATTTGGGCAGAAAAATGGTAGTTTGAGCCCCTTAACTCTTGAAATGATTCATGAATAACGTTAATCCTCAGGAATTTTCTGGAGAATTTGGCTTTTTCTTGAAGTGTTTTGTAGTATGGTTTTGAAGCACTTTTCTGGTTCAGGCTTTTGATTTTAAACAGTTGTATATCCAATGGCTTTAAGTACTCGTAGTGCGTTGATCAATTTCTTCTTCTTCATATTTATCACTTTTTGGAATTCTCCCATGCCTATTGAGCTGTATAGTGCTTCTTATTGTATTTGCAATACTTCATTCTTCATTTACGCCTAGAATTTAAAAAACTTTGATATATTATTTTGGCTATTGTATGCGATAACGTTTCTTGCAGAATTTGAAATGCTTCATTCTTCATTTATGCCTAGAATTATCAAACTTTTTGATATATTATTTTGCTATCGGATGAGATAACGTTTCTTGCAGAATTCCTTTCTTCATTCTTAATTTGCGACTACATTTATCTTACTTTTTGTATATTCTTTTAGAGATTCTTGAACAATTCATTCTTCATGAAGTTCTTCGTCTATTTAACATTGCTATATTCATATGGCTATTTGAATTTGGCCAATCTTGTAGTATTCCAATCAATTGCTTTATATATCTTGTGCATTATTAAACATAGGCATATTCCTGAGTTTTTTCATCTTTTTTCCAATGTTAACACATGATAAGTTTAAATTTGCCAAGCAGATTTCAATTTCTAAGTTTTTTATTTTATTTTTTATCGATTCTGAATAATTTTTTATGTTGAGTAAAAAGCGCACAATTGTAATTTTTCTCACTTAAGAATCTTTTTTGATGCAATGAACATCATGCAATTCTTGTTTATTTGATGAGTCTTTTTTGACAAAGGTATGCACAATTTTCCACAGTTGTTCAATTAGTTACTATGCTGTAATTAAGGGGACACAGTACCTTGCGAATCGAAAATAGATCATCGTTAACATGATTTTCTATGTCTCATCATAATTCAAACAGTTATGTTATATAGTTAAGTTTAATAAGAAATTAACTTCATTTTTGAGATCCAATTCATTTTTTAATTCAAAAATTCAAAAGCCAGCAAAGTTATCCTTTGCTTCTAACAAAATAACTTTTGAAAGATAAAAAAATATTTTTTTATATCGAATAAAAGCTAAATGTTATATTTATTCTGCATACCTCAAACCTTAATGATGCCTAACATTTAATAGCATTTTAAAATAATATAGTTCAAAACGATTGAGATTCGCATAATAAAGGTAAATATTCAAAACGTTAATACAAATTTACAGACATATCGTTTTCTGAGAAAATCACAAACTGAAAATATTCCGTAGAAATATTAAAAAAAAAAAATGTCAAATATTCTCTTTGACTGCTACATTGTTACTGTAGCAATAATTTCTCAATTTAAATGCAGTTTGTTTTAAAATGTTGCTGCCATTATAAATTATTTTATAAAAATATTTTTGAAAAAATCTATTTCTTGAAGGTTAACAACGTATTATGTTCAGTTAAGCGATTTATATTTTCTCTGCATAGCTTCAAATAATATTTACGTCACTACGTTTAAAAATTTATAATTATTATGACTCAGTAGCGTACAATTTTATTTTTGTTCTATATCTTTTAAACTGAAAATGTTATTAATGCTGTGAAAATAAATGCTTCTGTAAAGATAAACTGTATCATATTTATTAAAAAATAATGTTTTATTTGCTGATAAAAATGTCGTATATCCCGATCTGATCTCCATTTTTATCAATCAAACGTTTGTTAAGAAGGACTCGCTATTTTTTTTTAAATGGGACTTTGCAAATTCTGATGAGGTCCACTTGGGTGTATTTGAGCGGAATATCTTATTCTTGAGATGTTAGGGAAAGTGATTGTTGGAGAAGGTGACATAATGCAGAAGTTTATAAGGGCTATAAAGACCAGATATTATAAAAATTTATTAAGATCAATAGATAAAACTGGACTGCTCACTATTATTTAGAATGAATGATTTAAACTCTGTAAAAAAGGCTCGCCCCTGTAAAAGGCCGCAACTGGTATCTGTACAAGTTTTTACCACCAACTCTGGTATCTATCTTATTTCAATGAAACATTTCTGTGCAGTGTATTTCAGCAATTACTTTATATATTAATAGTACTAGTTATAGTAGATTGGTTTGGTTTGTTGCTCTACAGTCACTTTGTGCACACATTGGGCTAATTAGATAGGGACATATAGTTAACGTAGTTTCCGAACCACTAATACATATCTATGCCATCACCAGGATATGAACCTGAAGCCTGTGGTACCAATGGCCAGAGCGCTAGTACCGCATCTAGGGGGTTTCTAATCTTCCTACTTTCTATCTATGCTACCTATGACAAAAAAACATTCCAATTTAAGAATTTATCAAGCCTATCCGCTGAATGGAACTTTCAGTTTGGTTTTTCTCGTAGTGTTTAAAGTTCAGAAATCCAACATGCTATCCAGTGGTCTTAAGCCAAGTATATAAACTTATGTATCCTGCTAACCAAGCATGTTTTGCTTATGAACCATCCTTAATAAATATCAATAAACTGATTCTTAATTTCTTCATGAAGCACACTGTTTTACTGAACATTATGTTTTACAATAATAACTAAAATACATTTTAACTGTATTGATTACTATTTTTATTTAATTAGCGAATAAAATTTAAAGTATTCTGATTAAGATACTATTGATATCGAATAAAATTTACCATGGATCATGATTTTTATTATATAATAAAATCATAATCTTTAATAAACATTCATAAACTAACAAATTCTTAAGTTCTGTATGAAACACTTTGTTTTACTGAACGTTATGTTTGCAATAATAACTGAAATACATTTCATTTCTATTAATTAATATATTTTTAAATATTCATATTTATTATTTATTATTTAATATTTATATTTATTATTTATTATTTAATATTTATATTTATTATTTATTATTTAATATTTATATTTATATTTATTATTTATTATTTAATATTTATATTTATAATTTATTTTAAAATACTTACAAACTATGTACTCCTTTTAAAAACTGGTACTGTCTGTATTAGAGATTAATGACCTATCTCGTTCCGACTACTGCACGGATCCTAAACTGAGCTCGATCTTTATTGAAATTAAATGCCTCAGATTTTCAAATACTGTTCCAAGAGATAAATATACAGAAGGAATTCCGAAAGTGGATACTTCCATAGGCGGAACAGAATTTAAAATTCTCCAACGCGAACCAGGAAATCTTTTGTGATCACTTGAATCCTCGGGGAACAATGAACGCGATCTCAAATTAATGTCTCCCTGAGGTTCTTGAGAGTTTTGTTCATCGAGCAAAATCGAATATATCTAACAGCAGCTGTTAATTCCATTTCCATTCCGAATCCTTTCCAAATATGTACTAACGCCTTTCGAATTCTAAAGAATTTAAAATCATACGGATAGTTTAAAGTTTAATGCAGAGGAGTGTATTGTTTAATATATAAGCAAAACATGAATTTCGATTAAGTTAGAATAATTCTAATTTTGTAAACCGTGTTAGAATATTGTTTTTTATCAACAGTAAAATAATATGCACTGGTATCATTTAATTAGCAGATAAAGTTTAATGTATCTTCATTAAGATACTATTGATATTGAATTAAATTTAATATGGATCATGATTTTATCAAGAAATAGACATTAAATTCTTTTGTTTCATAATTTAATTATAATGTTCAGAAAAAAGTTAAAATCTCTCAAAAAGTATCTAATTAACTGATACAAGATTGTGGGAGCATATAATTATAAAAATTAATTATTATTTTTTTTTTACATTTCATTTTATCAAATAAAAACAAAAATGTGTAAAACATTTAAGCCGAAGTTATTCAGTGTTCATTCCCATATGGGTGCAGTATTATACGTATATTGTGTCACTACAATTTTGTACGAAGTTCGTACCAACTGGTATCTATCGAATTTGTACCACCAATAATGATATCTAGCGGGTTTCGAATCTTCCTCCTTTCTACCAATGAGTCGAATGATAAAAGAACATTTCAATTTAAGGATTTATCAAACCTATGCTCTAAATAGAGCTTTCCATTTGGTTTTGTTTGTCGGGTTTCAAGTTCATAAATCCAACATGTTATCCAGTGGCCCTAAACAAGTATATAAGTTTAAGGCATACCACTAACCAAGTATGCCTTTTTATTAATTTTCTTTAATAATTATTCATAAACTAACAGATTGTTAAGTTCTTTATGAAACATCTTATTTTACTGAACGTTTTGTTTTGTAATAATAACTGAAATACATTTCAATTCGATTAATTATTATTTTTTTTAAATATTTATATTTATAATGGTTTTAAACATTGACAAACTACTAGTATGTATTCATTTTAGAAACTGGTACTGTCTACATTAGAGATTAATGACCTATCTAGTTCCGACTACTACAGAGATCCTAAACAGAGCTCGTTCTTTATTGAAATTAAATGTTCCATATTTTCAAGTACTGCTCCGGAGATAAAGATTACAGAAGGAATTCCGAAAGTGGATGACTCCATAGGCGGAATAGAATTTAAAATTCTCCAACGCGAACCAGAAAATCTTTTGTGATCACTTAAATCCTCTGGGGAACAATGAACGCGATCTCAATTAATGTCTCCCTGAGGTACTTGAGAGTTTTGTTCATCGAGCAAAATCGAATACCTTTAACAGCAGCTGTTAATTCCATTTCCATTCCGAATCCTTTTCCAAATATGTTCTAACGCCTTTCGAATTCTAAAGAATTTAAATTCATACGGATAGTTTAAAGTTTAGTGCAGAGGAGTGTATTGTTTAATATATACGCAAACATGAATTTCGATTAAATTAGAATAATTCTAATTTTGTAAACCGTATTAGAATATTGTTTGTATTCAACAGTGAAATAATATGCACTAGTATTATTAAATTAGCAAATAAAGTGTAATGTATCCTGATTAAGATACTATTGACATTGAATTAAATTTAATATGGTTCATGATTTTATTATAGAAATAAACTTTAAAAATATCTGTATCTTTTAATCTTTTAATTTAATTACAATGTTCAGAAATTTATTGTCTCTCAAAAAAGGTTTCTAATTATTTGATAAAAGTAATTGTAAAAGCCTATAATCATAAAATTCAAATTTCTTACGTTGTATTTAATCAAATAAAAACAAAGTGAAAACCTAGAAATAGTTATTAAGGAAATGGGTATAGATATAAGCGATATATCTGTCATCTTAATTAAAAACCTTTATATACCATGCTTTAGAATCAAGTTTATGTTTTGTTTTGTTACATTCATCTTGTGCACACAATGGCTAAACAGACCAGGACTTACAGCTCATAGTGGGTTACGATCTACTGACAAATATCCATGCCCCCGACAAGATACGAACCTGAAGCCTGTGAGCACTAAACACCTGACCATCAGACCGCGACAGTTATCATAAGTTGTGAACGAACAGTTCGATTCTGAACATGGAGACAACGACATACATTTTTAGTTCCCCTTCGTTACTGTTGAGGATGATTTTTGATGATGTTTGTTGATTAATAACCCGAATTTTCTCTTAATGGCGAAAGTGTTGTTTCTGCCCTTGAATTTTTCCGACCCTGCATGGCTATTTGATTCCGAGTCGTACCCTTCTCCTCATAGAGCAGCCTGGTGGCTAAGTGGCCAGCTCTTCAGGTTCGAATCCTGGCGGTGACTGTTCCTAGATATATATAAAGCTATAGCTGAAACACACTGCTCAGAAATCTTTTTTTTTCAAATAATATATCGTATTTTTATTTCAAATTACATGGGAAAACCTACGGTTTTCCCGGTAAAAACTAAAGCAGTCACTTAAAAAGAAATTGACGATTATTTATTTTTTTCAAATTCTTATCATTAAACATTTAAATATATCTAGAAATTCTTGTATTGTCAGTTATAAGAAAAATAATAACTGTTATTAGTTATTCTTTTTCTCGCATATGTCATATACGATGCTAAAATTGGACTATCAGTTCAGTTTTGTTGAAATTGTTTCATTTATATCCAGAGCACTTAAACTGTAACCGAATACTTTAGAAACTGTAAATTTACTTCTCCGCCTACGAACTTTCCCCCTCACTTCGTTTTTTTTTTTTTTTTTGCCCTACGTAAACAAAGCGGTTTTGTATTTCTGTTTCTAAGTATTAGTCGTCATTTGTTAAAGTAAATCGTCAGGAAAGCCTTGTGGGAGCATTCCATGAGATACACAAGATTGACTGACCTCAGGCACTTGAAAGGTAAGAAAAATTGAATAAATAATTTTTCTAGTTTAGTTGAATTGCTTAGTGAAGTATTAAATTTCTTGGTTATCTTAACACTATTTCGGTTCTTATAGCTTACAGACATGAGCTTAACTGAGAGATGTAACAAAGGGATGCCTATATTAAGTCCGAAGGCCTATAAGAACCTGAGTTTATTTTGAGTAGGATAATATTTTGAAATGACATTAGGCATTAAATTACAATTATTGGTTTATTTTTTTAAATTTATTTCACGAGATATTCTTATTGATTTATTTCAATGTCTTTAACGTGTTTTTTTTATAAAATAATTTGAAATTCGATATTTTTTATTACCCATGATATGAAATGGTCTTGTGTTGGGGAGAGTGGGTTAGAGATGTCTTTGATCACTTTCAACGATTGTTATTGATTCATTTATTAAAATTTCTTAATATATATATAAATCAATAACAAAATTTCTTAGCTTATCATCTTCTTAAAAATAATAAGCTATTCTTATTGATTTATTTAAATGTCTTTAACGCGCGTTTTTTTTATAAAATCATTTGGAATTCGATAGGTTTTTAATTAATTTTTTTTTTTTTTTCAATTTTGAACGATAACTGAGGAAGGTAATTTATTGGTTAAATATGATTTATGGATACTTTTTTTTTTTTTCATCGTTTGTTTAAAATCGCTGTTATGCGTTTCGTTCGTATACTAAATTCAAAATTTTATGCGTAACCTGTATATCGTTCTAACTCATTAACTATTTTTCATATTTTTTTCTCATAATTTGAAAATTATGCAAATAAATTTGACTACACAGACATACATTTCGAAATCTTGATATTTTGGAGAAAAAACAATTTTTTTTTTGTAGAAATACATTTGAGAAAGTTCTGTAAGAGTGGTATTCCTAAACAAACAAAATCTTAAGTTCTTTATGAAACATCTTGTTTTTCTGAACGTTATGTTTTTGCAATAATAACTACATATGGTCGTGATTGACAAAGGAACATTCCAATTTAATGATTTAAACAAGCTTATCCTCTGAACGGAGCTTCCAGTTTGGTTTTGATTCTCGGTTTTCACTTTCAGAAATATGCTTAAGTGGCTAAAATCCAAGTATGTAGACTTTAGTATCCGGTCCACTTAAATGTGTTTTTTTAAAAACCACCTTTAATAAACATTCATAAACTATAGGTTCTTAATGAAACACCTTGCTTTACTGAACGCTATATTTTGCATTAATAACTGAAATACATTTCAATTCCAGTAATTATTATTATTTTTTAATATTTACATTTATAATGGTTTAAAATATTGACAAACTATATATTTATTCTAGAACTGGTGCTGTCTACATTAGAGGTTAATGACCCATCTTGTACCAACTATAGACAAATCCTAAACTGAGCTCGTTCTTTATTGCAATTAAATGCTTCCAGATTTTCAAATACTGTTCCGAGAGATAAAGATACAGAAGGAATTCCGAAAGTGGATGACTCCATAGGCGGAATAGAATTTAAAATCCTCCAACGCGAACCAGAAAATCTTTTGTGATCTCTAAATCCTCTGGGGAACAATAAACGCGATGTGAATTAATGTCTCCTTGAGGTTCTTGAGAGTTTTGTTCATTGAGAAAAAAATCGAATACCTTTAACAGCAGCTGTTAATTCCATTTCCACTCCAAACCCTTTCCAAATATGTTCTAACGCCTTTCGAATTCTAAAGAATTTAAATTCATATGGATAATTTAAAGTTTAATGCAGAGGAGTGTATTGTTCAATATATAAGCAAACATGAATTTCGATTAAGTTAGAATAATTCTAATTTTGTAAACGGTTTTAGAATATTGTTTATATGCAACAGTAAAATAATTCACTCTAGTATTATTTAATTAGAATATGGAGTTTAATGTATCCTGATTAAGATATTATTGTTATTGAATTAAATTTAATATGGATCATGATTTCATTATATAAATACAAATCTTAAAATCTTTGTTTCATAATTTAATTACAGTGTTCAGAATAGTTAAAATCTCACAAAATGTGTTTCTAATTAATTGATACAAGAATTTTGGAAGTATATAATTATAAACTTCAAGTTTTTTATATTGAATTTTATCAAATAAAAACAAAATGTGTGTAAGCCTTTTAAGTCGAAGTTATTCAGTGTTCATTCACATTTCGGTGCTGCATTATATGCATATTGTGTCACTACAAGTTTGTATGAAGTGCTTATCTCAATAGTATCTGATATCCGCAATTGGTATCTATAAAATTTTTTGTACCAGCAATAATGATATCTAGTGGCTTTGGTTTGGTTTGTCGCTCTACAGTTGTTTTGTGCACACTTTGGGCTAATTAGATCAGGATCTACAATTTAACTTGGATTCCGAACCCCTCACAAACATCCATGTCACTTCCAAGATTCGTATCTGAAGCTTGTGGTACCAACTGCCAGAGCACTAGCCAAATAGCCATTAGGCCGCATTTAGTGGGTTTCTAGTCTTCCTTCTTTCTGCCTATGCGTTATGATTGACGAAAGCATTCCAATTTAAGGAGTTATCAAGCCTATCCTCTGAATATAGTTTTCAGTTTGGTTTTACTTGTAGGGTTTTAAGTTCAGAAATCCAACATGCTATACAGTGGCCCTAAACCAAGTATTAAGTTTAACTATCTAACCAACCATGTTTTTTTATTAACCTTCTTCAATAAATATAGCTGCCTGAGGCCATTTGGCTAGCTCTCTGTACTTTGGTGCTCCAGGTTATTGTCCTGGTGGCGGCATAGATGTTTGTTAGCGGTTTTGATTTTACTTTAAGCTGTACGTTCCGGTCTGTTTAGCCCTGGTGTGCCATGATGACCGTAGAGTGACAAACCAAACCAATCTTTAATAAATATTCATAAATTAACAAATTCTTAAGTTCTTTATAAATCATCTTGTTTTCTTGAAAATTATGTTTTGCAATAATAACTGAAATACATTTAAATTCTATTAACTATTTTTTAAATATGTATATTTATAATGGCTATAAATATTTATTCAATTTAGAGCTGGTACTGACCGCATTAGAGATAAATTACCTATCGTGTTCCGACTACTATACAGATCCTAAACTGAGCTCGTTCTTTATTGAAATTAAATGCTTCAGATTTTCAAATAATGTTCCGAGAGATAAAGACACAGAAGGAATTTCGGAAAGTGGATGACTCCATAGGCGGAATAGAATTTAAAATCCCCCAACGCGAACCGGAAAATCTTTTTGTGATCACTTAAATTCTCGGGGAACAATGAACGCGATCTCACTCATTGTCTCCTGAGGTTCTTGAGAGTTTTGTTCATCGAGCAAAATCGAATACCTTTAACAGCAGATGTTAATACCATTTCCATTACGAATCCTTTCCAAATATGTTTTTAACGCCTTTCGAATCTAAAGAATTTAAATTCATACGGACAGTTTAAAGTTTGATGCAGAGGAGTGTAATTTTTAATATATAAGCAAACATGAATTTCGATTAAGTTAGAATAATTCTAATTTTGTAAACCGTATTAGAATATTGTTTATATTCAATAGTGAAATAATTCGTTCTAGTATTATTTAATTAGGATATAAAGTTTAATGCAGCCTGATTAAGATACTATTGATATTGAATTAAATTTAATGGGCATCATGATTTTATTATAGAAATAAACTTTAAAATCTTTGAATCTCAGTTAAAATCTTTGTATCTTTAAATTTGCATTATTTAATTACAATGTCCAGAAAAGTTATTATCTCAGAAAGTGTTTTTAATTAATCGATATAGATTGTGGAAGCAGTTTATAAAATTCAAATTTTTACATTGAATTTAATCAAATAAAAAACAAAAAGTATAACCTATGGTTATAGATATAACCAAATGGTTTAACAAATGGTTATATATATAACCAAATGGTTTTAACAAATAGTTATAGATATAACCAAATGGTTTTAACAAATGGTTATATATATAACCAAATGGTTTTAACAAATGGTTATAGATATAACCAAATGGTTTAACAAATGGTTATAGATATAAAACAAATGGTTATAGATATATACAAATTGAACAAATGGTTATAGATATAAACAAATGGTTTTAATGGTTAATATAACAAATGGTTTTAACAAATGGTTATAGATATAACCAAATGGTTTAACAAATGGTTATAGATATAACCAAATGGTTTAACAAATGGTTATAGATATAACCAAATGGTTTTAACAAATGGTTATAGATATAACCAAATGGTTTTAACAAATGGTTATAGATATAACCAAATGGTTTTAACAAATGGTTATAGATATAACTGTTTTAACAAAAAACAAATGGTTATAGATATAAGCGATATATCTGTCATCTTAATTAAAACATTTATATACTAAGTTTTTGTATCAGGTCTAAGTTTGGTTTCGTTTGGTTTTGTTAGACGTTCTACATTCATCTTGTGCACACGATGGCTAAACAGACCGGGGCACTTACAGCTTAAAGTGGATTCTGGTTTACTGACAAACATCCATGCCACCGATAAGATTCAAACCTGAAGCCTGTGAGCACTAGCCACTTGACCATCAGGCCGCGGCAGTAATCATGAGTTGTGAACAAAAAGTTTGGTCCCGAACATGGTGACAACGATGCTATATTCTGTCCAAAGACAATCCAAGTTCAAATATGTGAACTAAATGCATCTGTGATGGTTCGTTGTTGAGGATGGTTCTTTTGTGGACGTTTGTCGATTAATAAACCAAATTTTCTCTTACATGATGACCGAGATGTTTTTGCCCTAAGCGCATTTAAGACCCTGTATAGGTGTTTGATTCCGAATCGTATTCTTCTAGTGCGGCCTGGTGGCCAAAGCGGCTAGCCCTCTGACTTTTTGTACCCAAGCTTCAGGTTCGATACCTGGCGGTGGCATGGACGATCGTGAGTGGGTCGGAATCCACGTTAAACTATGGGTCCCGGGATGTTTAGCCCAGGACCAAAATGACCGTAGAGCGACAAACCAAACCTCCTGGTCTGGGGCCAAGTGGCTAGGGCTCTGGCCTTTCGTATCACAGGTTTCAGGTTCGAATCCTGGCGCTGGCATGGAGTTTTTTAATTTTGGTTCGGAATCCACTATAAACTGTAGGTCTCGGTGCAAATAGAACACAGTATGCGCAATAAGATCGTAGAATAAAAACCAAGCCAATCTACTCCTCCTAGAAGTACATAAAGATATTGCTGACACACACTGCACAGAAACGTTTTTATTCAAATAATATATCGTATATTTGTTTAAAATTACACAGAAAGATATACGGGTTTCCCGGTAAAGTCTACGGTAGTCATTTAAAAAGAAATTGACGATTATTTATTTTTTTCAAATTCTTATCAATAAGCAGTTAAATGCATCAATAAATTGTTGTATTGTTAGTTCTAAGAAAAATAATTACTTTTATAAGATTATTTATCGATGTTATAGTAAAATTTTAGCATCATATATAAGTTTTGTTGAAATTGTTATTTATATCCAGACCACTTAAACTGTAACCAAACACTTTAGAAAGTGTAACTTTACTTCTCTTACTTCAACTTGCCCTACTTTCCCCCTCACTTCGTTGTGTGGTTGCTCTATGAAAACAAAGAGTTTTTTTATTTCTGTTTCTAAGTATTAGTCGTCTTTGTTAAAGTAAATCTTCAGAAAAGCATTGTGGGAGTATTCTATGAGAAATACGAGATTGATTGACCTCAGACACTTGAAAGGTAAGAAAAATTGAATAAAAATTTTTCTGGTTTAGTCAGAATTGCTTAGTGAAGTATTAAATTGCTTGGTTATATTAACACCTAATTCGGTTCTTATAGCTTACAGACATGAGATTAACTGAGAGATGTAACAAAGAGATGCTTATATTAAGTCCGAAGGCCTATAAGAGCCTCAGTTTGTTTTGAGTAGGAGAGAGTATTTTGAAATGTCAATAGGCATTATATTACTATTATTGGTTTATTTTTTTGTAAAAGTTATTACACGAGCTATCCTTATTGATTTATTAAAATTTCTTTAACGTGTTTATTTTATAAAATAATTTGAAATTCGATAGTTTTTACTGCCCATAAAATATATGGATATTGTGTTGGGAGGGTAGGTTACTTTCAACGTTTGTTATTGATTCATTTATTAAAATTTCTTAATATATATATAAATCAATAGCAAACGTTCTTAGCTTATCATCTTCTTAAAATAATAAGCTAATCTTGTTGATTTATTAAAATGACTTTAACGCGCTATTTGGGATAAAATCATTTGGAATTCGATAGGTTTTCAATTAATCTGTTTTCTTTTTTTCAGTTTTGAGTGATAATTGATGAACTTAATTTATTGCTTGAATATGATTTATGAATACTCTTTCTTTCATTGTTTATTTAAAATTGCTGTTATGCGTTTTGTTCGTACACTAAATTCAAAATTTTATGTGTAGCGTGCATATCTTTCCAGTTGATTATCTATTTTTTCAAGTTATGCAAATAAAATATACTACACAGACACAAATTTCGAAATCTTGATATTTTGAAGAAAAAATCTTTTTTTTTTAGAAATACATTTGATAAAGTTCTGTAACAGTGGTAAATTTAATGCCTGATATAATTTCTCCCAATTTGTCATAGAATGGTGTTCTGTAATATTCCTAAAAACTTGCCGTTTGACTTTTCAGCGTCTGCTCATATCGGGCATGTATATGCAATAGTTAGTTGTGAAATATCAGTACTAATGAGAATTGCAATATTCAGTGCTATATTAAGATAGTCCCAAGGGGTATTTTCTTATTGCATATAGGCATTTCTGCCAAGGAGACTCGTTTAAGCAATAATAGAATACACGACAGGTCTTCTCTCTATAGTGTATTGAAAAGTTTTTATTGTCAGTCAAAAAAAAAAAAAATGATTTTTGAGACAGATTCTGTCTTTAAATGTACTCATCCATGAAAGAATAGATAAAGTTGCAGAAAAAAAGTCTGACGTTTTAGAGTGGGTTTGACTACCCAAATGATCTTGCACATCACTTTGGAAGTGCATGATAATCCCGCGACCCGCATATAAAATTATATATCCCCATATTAGATTTAGATTCATTATAGACATTTTTGGAATGAAAATTGAAACAGAATGAGTTATTATTTTTGTCTTTTACTATTATTCTTACATGTAAACATAGATAATATAATAATATTGATACTAAATAAAGAAATATAATATAACACTAAAAAGGAAATATAAAAATATACAAATATAAACGAAATAAAAAAATTAAAATATTAAAAACATAGTCATTTTACTAGTGCGATATTTGTTTCTTCCCTCTTTTACTTAGCATTTGCAAATCGATCTCCATTTGGGCATTTGCCCATCATAATTGGTGTTGCAGGTTAGCTTCTGTCATATTTCAGCGTGTTTTCAGTTTTGTCAATTTCATTTTTTGAAAAAAAAAAATTCGCAGCTGTAATTTGAACGAAAAGCTCTAACAACTGCAACTAAGAGTCTGATTTGCTCTGCTATCAACAATTAACTGTGCATATCTAGGGATGATCACTGCAACACTGTGGCCATTTAAAGTGAAACATAAAACTTGTTATATTAGATGTTCCAAGATCATCATGGATGTAATTTAATTATTCTGCGAACTCATAACTCTAAACTCATAAATAAAACAGGCAATATCAGTCCTATATTCGCAAGAATAAAGACGCTTGCAAAATGGAGTTTTCTGTACCTAAAAGGCAAGCGACTCCCAATTTACATAAACATGCTGTTAAATTTATATATTCTAAAATACGTCCAATTTTCCCAGGGAGCAGCAAAGAAATGTACGAATACATGTAATACGCAGTAAGAGTAAATAAGAATTTCAAGAAGGTAAGTAAAAAAAAATTGTGAAAATGAAAAGCAATTTTTTTCCAAGTCATCACCAGTCAAAAAGGCAAATAAAAAAAAATGGATACCAGAAAAATATATAATATATTTAAAAGAATATAAAGATTAGAGGTAAATGCTTTTTTAGGCATTTGCCCAGTAACATAATATGTAAAAAGTAATTTAATACCACCCATGAAAGCTGAGATATACGAACAAAAAAAAAAGTATAATCGAAGAAGGAAATTATACTCTTATTCTATTTGTAGGTGGAATGCTTTTGGAATTGGAAAGTAAGGTGAGAAAAATAAAAAATCGCAAGCCAAGTAAAGGGTAGACATATCCTCTTCAAAAGTCATTTACTGGCGAAATTTCCTTTCATCGACCCGAAAAGGGAATCAAGGTTTTAGAGATGTCAAAAAATGAGGCAGAATCCCAATTTTGGGACACAAATAAAAGTTGAAAAAGCAACATTCCCATCAGACCTCAGACGCGTATGATTTGAAATTGTATGACATACACTTTTTCTTTCTTTCTCATGTTCTCTCCAAGTTTTATTCTCTTTTTTTTTTTCTTGCTGCTGTCTTCTTCTTTTAATGTTTGCCCTCGAAGAAATACTTTTGACAATGGTGCCAACTTTTTATTTACCAGAAGCTGTAAATCCGGTTAAAGAACTCTTTGGCCATTTTGGTGTTTCGTTTTTCAAACCAATTTCCGTTTGTAATCACTTCTGCAGGAAGGATTTACTCAAAAGTTTCTTGCTTTTTTATTGTTTTCCTTTTTCGGTTTTTTTTTTTTGGTACTTACTAGAAAACGCAATTAAAACGTGATCGAATTTCCTGGAATTAAGTTGATAACCCAAAGAAAAGATTGAAGATAAAAAATTCAAAATCAAATACTGATCCTAGACGTTTATAAGAAAGATAATGCAGAATTTTAATTGTGGATAGCGAATGCTGCAAGTTCGTCAAAGCTACCATTTTAAAATTAACACTAGTGGAAGTATAATTCAGTATTATGAGTATTGGCGAGTACAGTTCTTTTGTGCACTAACAGATAGATTAACCACAATAAAATCAAGTTTTCGAATACCGGGCAGTTTCGTCTGAGATTATTCGATATATATTATAAGACAAATATGTAGCAGATTCACAGTTAGTCAGTGTTCACTCCCCATAGGTTCTACATTTCACGCTTATTAAGTAACTAAAAGTTTGTACTAAATTCGAAACTCGATTGGTATCTAATACACGCAACTGGTATCTACACAAGCTAGTAAAAACCAATAATGGTATCTAGTGGGGTTGGCTAATGACCGTAGATTCCAATAATGGTATCCACGCTCATTTTGTGCACACTTTGGGCTAACTCGATCAGGATCTACAATTTAATATGAATTCCGAACCACTCACAAACATCCATACCACCGCCAGAATTCAAACCAGCCTAAAGACTGCAGTAGTGTCCTGTAGCTTGTGTGGTTGGTCAAAGGACTAGCCAAATGACCATCAGGCCACATTAAGTAAGTTTCTAGTCTTCCACTTTTCTGTCTATGCGTCATGATTGAAAAAGAACATTCCAATTTAAGTATTTATCAAGTCTATCCTCTGAATAGAACTTTCTGTTTGGTTTTTCGTGATTTTCAGATTTTAAGTTCAGAAATCCAATATGCTGTCCAGTGGCCTTAAACCAAGTACGTGAACTTAACTATTTAACCAGCCAAGTATGTTTTTTATTAACCTTCTTTAATAAATATAACGGCCTGATGTCCAATTGGCCAGCGCTCTGACCTTTGGTACCACAGGCTCCAGGTTCGAATTCTGGCGGTGGCATAGATGTTTTTAATGATTCGGAATCCACTTTAAACTATCGGACTCAGTCTGTTTAGGCCTCGAGTGCACAAGATTACTGTAGAACGACAAATCGTACCAATCCTTTATAAATATTCATAAACTACAAATTTCTTTATGAAACGCCTTGTTTTACTGAACGTTATGCTTTTCAATAATATCTGAAATGCATTTCAATTCTATTAATTATTATTTTTTAAATATTTATATTTATAATGGTTTTAAATACTGACAAACTACTAATATGTATTCATTTTAGAACTGGTACTGTCTGCAATAGAGATTAATGACCTATCTCGTTCCGACTACTACAGAGATCGTTCTTTATTGAAATTAAACGATTCAGATTTTCAAACACTGTTTCCAGATAAAGATTACGGAAGGAATTTCGGAAAGTGGATGACTCCATAGGCGGAATAGAATTTAAAATTCTCCAACGCTAACCAGAAAATCTTTTGTGATCTCTTAAACTCGGGGAACAATGAATGCGATCTCAATTAATGTCTCCCTGAGGTTCTTGAGAGTTTTGTTCATCGAGCAAAATCGAATACTTTTAGCGACAGCTGTTAATTCCATTTCCATTCCAAATCCTTTCCAAATATGTTCTAACGTCTTTCGAATTCTAAAGATTTTAAATCCATATGGATAGTTTAAAGTATAATGCAGAGGAGTGTATTGTTTAATATATAAGCAAACATGAATTTCAATTAAGTTTGAATAATTCTAAGACCGTTTTAGAATATTGTTTATATGCAACAATAAAATAATTCACTCTAGTATTATTTAATTAGCATATGAAGTTTAATGTATCCTGATTGAGATACTATTGACATTGAACTAAATTTAATATGGATCATGATTTTATTATAGAAATAAACTTTAAAATCTTTGTTTTAAAATTTAACTACAATGTTTAGGAAAGTTAAAATTTCTTAAAAGGGTTTTTTAATTAATCAAACAAGAACTGTGGAAGCATATAATTATAAAATTCAAATTTTTTTTTACATTGAATTTAATCAAAAGAAAACAAAAGTGTAAATCTAGAAATAGCTATTAAGGAAATGTGATAGATGTAAATGATATATCTGTCATCATGATCAATATACATATATATATATATATACTATAAGTTTTAATATCAGGTTTGCATTCCAGAATTTCATTGCAATGCAGAATTTGATTCAGAAAGGTTTTCCTGAAACTTTAGATGGCATGAGAATGGGAGTTCTGACCAATCTAGAGTAGACTATCCAGTTCACACACTGACATAACAGTACTAATCCTACTACATACGAATACGGAACTAGCAAAATGCATCTAACTTATGTGTCTTGATAAAAAAGTTGTTGCTCACACAAGCGTTGTGCTGCTAGCGATTCCAATAAAGCATCCATTCCGATCCATAGACTCTTTGGATGCTTTTTCCAGCTCATCTGATTGGATTTGGTTAGGTTAGTCGCTTTACGGTCATCTTGTGCACACGAGTGCTAAACAGACCGGGACCTACTGTTTAAAAGTGGATTCTTAACCGCCACAAACAATCACGGCACCGTCGGGACTCAAACCCGAAACCTGTGCCAAAGTGCTAGAGACTCGACCACCAGGTCTGGCTCATCTGAGAGCTCATCCCGGCTCGTCTTTCCGAGGAATTATCGTGGTTTGGTTTGTCGCTCTAAGGTCATCTTCTGCATACTTTAGGCCGATTAGATCGGAACCAACAGTTTAAAGTGGATTCCGAACCCTACAAACATCCATGCCACAGCCGGGGTTAGAACCTGAAGCCTGTGATACAAAGGCCATAGAACTAGTCACTTGGCCACTAGGCTGCGGCAGTTATCATGAGTTATAAACGAACAGTCCGGTCTACGAACATGGAGACGACGAGGCTATATTCAATCCAAGTACAAGTATGTGAACTAAATGCACCCGTTGTAAATGCATTATACTTACAACTAAATACATCTTTAGTTCCCCTTCTTTACTGTGAGGATGTTTCTTTTGTTGATGTTTGTCGATTAATAAACCAAATTTTCTCTTACATGACAAAAGTGGGGTTTCTGCCCTTGAACATTTCCGACCCTGCATGGCTATTTGATTCCGAGTCGTACCCTTCTTCTCCTAGAGCGGCCTGGTGGCCAAGTGGCTAGCGCTCTGGACTTTGGTATCACAGGCTTCAGGTTCGAATCGTGGGGTGCCATGCATGTTTGTTAGCGATGGTTCGGAATCCACTTTAAACTGTAGGTCCCTGTTTTTTTAGCACTCGTGTGCACAAGATGACACTAGAGCGACAAACCAAATCAACTCTACTTCTCCTCCGCCTACTCTTCCTAGAAGTACATAAAGCTATTGCTGAAACACACTGCACATAAATTTTTTATTCAAATAAGAGATCGTATTTTTATTTCAAATTACATAAAAAAAGCTTACGGTTTTCCCAGTAAAATCTAAAGTAGTCATTTAAAAAGAAATTGACGATTATTTATTTTTTCAAATACTTATCAGTAAGCATTTAAATATATCTAGAAATTCTTGTAATGTCAGTTATCAAAAAAAAAAAAAAACTAATAACTGTTATAAATTATTATATTTCTCAGTATGTTTTATAGAAATGCTAAAATTCTACTATCAGTTTTGTTAAAATTGTTTCATTTATATCCATACCACTTAAACTGTAACCGAACACTTTAGAAACTGTAACCTTACTTATCTTACTTCGACTGTAACTTTACGTACGAACTTTAACCCTCACTTCGTTGTGTGATTTGCCCTATGTAAACAAAGAGTTTTTGTATTTCTGTTTCTAAGTATTATTCTTTATTTGTTAAGTACATCTTCAAAAAAGCATTGTGGGAACATTCCATGAAAAATACAAGATTGATTGACCTCAGGCACTTGAAAGGTAAGAAAAATTTAATAAATAATTTTTCTAGTTTAGGCGAATTGCTTATTGACGTATTAAATTTCTTGGTTATATTAACACCTAATTCGGTTCTTATAACTTACAGACATGAGCTTAACTGAGAGATGTAACAAAGGGATGCTTATATTAAGTCCGAAGGCCTATAAGAACCTGAGTTTATTTTGAGTAGGATAATATTTTGAAATGCCATTAGGCATTAAATTACTATTATTGGTTTATTTTTTTTTTTTAAATTTATTTCACGAGATATTCTTATTAATTTATTTCAATGTCTTTAACGTGATTTTTTATAAAATAATTTGAAATTCGATATTTTTTGCCCATGAAATGGTCTTGTGTTGGGAAGAGTGGGTTAGAGGTGTCTTCGATCACTTTCAACGTTTGTTGTTGATTCATTTATTAAAATTTTTTAATATATATATAAATCAATAACAAAATTTCTTATCTTATCATCTTCTTAAAATAATAAGCTATTCTTATTGATTTATTTAAGTGTCTTTAACGCGCTTTTTTAAAATCATTTAAAAATTGATAGGTTTTCAATTAATATGTTTTCTTTTTTTCAGTTTAAAGATAACTGATGAACGTAATTTATTATTGCTTGAATATGTTTTATGAATACTCTTTCTTTCATTGTTTATATAAAATTGCTGTTATGCGTTTTGTTCGTACACTAAATTCAAAATTTTATGTGTAGCGTGCATATCTTTCCAGTTGATTATCTATTTTTCAAGTTATGCAAATAAAATATACTACACAGACACAAATTTCGAAATCTTCATATTTTGAAGAAAAAAAATCAATTTTTTTTTTTGTAGAAATACATTTGAGAAAGTTCTGTAAGAGTGGTAAATTTAATGCCTGATGTAATTTCTCCAATTTGTCATAGAATGGTGTTCTGTAATATTCCTAAAAACTTGCCATTTGACTTTTCAGCGTCTGCTCATATCGGGCATGTATATGCAATAGTGAGTTGTGAAATATCAGTACTAATGAGAATTGCAATATTCAATGCTATATTTAGATAGTCCCAAGGGGTATTTTCTTTAATGTATTTGGGCATTTATGCCAAGGAGAGACTCATTTGTGTAATCCGGAAATGCACGACAGATTTTCTCTCTATAGAGTATTGAAAAGTTTTATTATCAATTAAAAGAAAGGAATTTTTTTGAGGCAGATTGTGTCTTTAAAGATATTCATCCATGAAAGGGTAGATAAAGGTGCACAAAAACGTTTGACGTCTTAGAACAGGCGTGCCCAACCAAAAAGATCTAGCCGAACAATTTGAAATGCATCATAACTCATCTCGCAATATATCATATTATATATACCCATATTAGTCTTAGACCCACTATAGACAGTTTGGAGTGAAAAATGAAACATCATGAGTTATTTTTGTGTTTATTATTTTTTACATGTAAATATAGATATTAAAATAATGATACTAAACGCACATTGCAAAGAAATATATAACACTAAAAATGAAATATAAAAAATATATAAATATAAACAAATAATAGAATGAAATCATTAAAAAGTATTTCTTTTAATAGTTCGATATTTGCTTCTCCGCTCTTTCACTTTGAAACATAGAACTTGTTATAATAAATGTTCCAGGATGCACGTCCCTCATGAGTTCGCAGAATATAATTTAATTATTCTGCGAACTCATAACTGCAAAACTTATAAACTAAACAGACA
Source organism: Caerostris extrusa (assembly GCA_021605095.1). NCBI lineage: Eukaryota > Metazoa > Arthropoda > Arachnida > Araneae > Araneidae > Caerostris > Caerostris extrusa. Next base: position 52,209 of record BPLR01009090.1, on the reverse strand, counting down.
ATATCTGCCTTATAATCGCAAGAATATTGCTTTATAATTCAAGTTAATTTTTTTTCATCATTTCGTCTGTTGAATTCATGAATATATGGATGCACACGGAATGTATTTTTTGATGTATTGGTTTTCATTCTTTGGCCATTATAAAATATATTTTGTAAAAGTGTGATAAATCTCATGGGCCTAAAAATATTCAAGGTGGGCCAACCCTGCCCTAGAGCATCCCAAACATGCTTGAACGAATTTAAGTCTGGGAAATCGCTGGCCAACAAAGATCAATAGTTTCTTAGCGAATATAATACATCCTTATATAAATTTATATGGTTTTAACTTTGAAAATAATGAACTTCTTGAACTTCGATTAGATTTATTTCGATTATTGCGATATTTGCTTTTCCACTCTTTCACTTAGCTTTGCAAATCTATCTCAATTTGGGTGTTTGCACATCCTAATGGGTATTGCAGGTTAGTGTCCGATATGTTTGAGCCAGTTTTGTGTTGAGTCAATTTTATTCTCGAAAAAAAAAACGAAAGTTGAACCAAAAGCACTGAACAACTTTTTGTGCCAGATTTTTCGCATTGGAAAATTTCTCTTTTGTGCTGTAAGTGTTATAAAAATGTGTTTTGATTCAGATGTTTTAAAAATGTGTTTTAATTCAATATTGCATCGTAAGTCATCTACGAGTAGTTCTATACAATAATAATACACTGGTTTTCAATACATTGGCTATTATAAAATAAATTTATTTTGTCAAAGTGTGATAAATCGCACGGGCCGGAAGGATATTTAAGGAGGGTCGGCCACCCCTGTCTTAGAGCGTGGAAATGTCCCCCTCCACGGCGCACTTCGCAGGTGACTTCCCCGCCTCGTTTCCTGGAAGCTTATTCAAAATGGAAATAGTCCATTTCAATGAATGTCCTCTGTGGGAAATGGAAAGTTTATTTGCAGAAGGAGCATCAAAGGCGCTTGCAAAATGGAGTTTTCGATACCTAAAAGGCAAGCGACTCAAATTTACATAAATACGCCATTAAATTTATATATAACTAAAATACGTCCAATTTTCCAGGAGCAACAAAGAAATGTAGGAATATATGAGTAATGCGAAGTAAGGGTAAATAAGAATTTCAAGAAAGTAAAAAGAAATAAAATTTGAAAATGAAAAGCAATTTTTTTCCAAGTCATCACCTGTCAAAATAGCAAATAGAAAAAGTCGATACCAGAAAAACAAACAATATTTTTAAAAGAATATATCGAATAGAGTTGAATGGTTTTTCAGGTATTTGCGCAGTAAAATAATAGGTAAAAGTTATTTAATATGCTCCTGAAAGCTGAGATATACGAACAAAAAACCATAATCGAAGAAGGAAATTATACTCTTATTCTATTTGTAGGTGAAATGTTTTTCGGAATTTCCATTTAAGATGAAAAAAAAATCCCTGCAAGCCAAGTAAAGAGGTAGAAATATCCTCTTCAAAAGTCATTTACTGACGAAATTCCCTTTCATCGACGCGAAAAGAAATCAAGGTTTTAGAGATGTCAAAAAATGGGGGTAGAATTCAATTTTGATACACAAATAAAAGTTAAAAAAAAAGCAAAACTCCTCTCAGTTCTCAGACACGTATAATTTGAAATTGTATGACATACACTTTTTTTCTTTTCTTTCTTTCTCATGTTCTCTCCAAGTTTTATTCTCTTTTTTTCTCCTTGCTGTCTTCTTCCTCTTTTAATGTTTGCTCTCGAAGAAATACTTTTGACAACGGGGCCAACTTTATTTAAGAAGCTGTAAATCCGGTTAAAGAACTCTTTGCCCATTTTGGTGGTTCGTTTTTCGAACCAATTTCCGTTTGTGATCACTTCTGGAGCAAGGATTTACTTGAAAGTTTTCTTGCTTTTTACTGTTTTCCTTTTTTCTCTTTTTTAGTACTTACTAGAAAACGCAATTAAAACGTGATAGAATTTCCTTGAATTAAGACGTTACACAAAGAAAGATTTGAGACAAAAATGTCACTTGTTTACTTGGAAATACAGATTATTAAAACAATTTATTTTTCTCTTTAGGAAAAAAACCGGTAAAAACTCATTGTTAACAAAACTACTACTGCTACTGAAACCCCTTGATATTGTAAATCCCACCTGCTGGTACTCCTTTCTACGACTTTAAGAGATGCCTAGAATCTCTGTTCCCACAATAAAATACTTTAATTCCATACATTGCTAATCGAAAAACTTTGGTCAACATACAAAGAACGAAAACAACAGCACCCTCCTGAACTGGCAATAAGTAAAATTTGTCGTAATTAAAAGTAACGATTTAGTACCATAGCTAGCGTGTTAGATAGCAAAGATTTGATTTCTACTAGTTGTGTTTAAGTTTTGTTTTTATGTATCGTTAGAAATTTGTATTTATAGTTTAAGGTATTTGTTAATAGGGTTTTATTTCTATCCCTTTCTAATCTTGATGTTATACATTCTATGCTTAGAAAATTTTTGAATGCTAATATGTATTACAATGATGGGTTACTTTTGCACCTGGATGTAAACTAAGAAACCCATTCTATTTTAACATTATTTCAGATAGCACTACTTCTGTAGTAGTTCAACGTTGATCTCTAAGAATTCCCTGCCTTCATACGGGACATTGGGGTCAAAAGAGGCAACCAAATCAGAAGTTCTACAGTTTATGTAAATTACTCATTTCTGTATTTGCTCATATTTCAACTAAATACCATTCTTTACTTACAATCTATTTCGTTACTTTTTCCGCCACAATTTATGACTAAAGACCTCGTGTTCTAATAACTCTACTCGTATTTCGTAACAGTGACGACAGCTCACACACATCTAGTTGAAATCAAATCTTTGCTGTCTAACACACTACCTATGGTGCTATACCCTTACTTTTAATTACGACAAATATTACTTATTGCCGGTTCAAGGGGGTGCTGTTGTTTTCGTTCCTCGCATATTGATTAAAAAGTCTTTCGATCAGCAATGTCTGAAATTAAAATGTTTTATTGTATGAACAAAGATTCTAGGCATCTTTATCGTAGGATGGGTGTTACAGCAAGAGTGATTTACAATATTAAGGGGTTTTCAGTAGCCATGTTTTTTAACAATGAGTTCTCAGCAGATTTTTTCCATAAAGAGAGAGAATTTAATTGTTTTAATAATCGGTATTTCGAAACAAACAAGTGAAATTTTTGTATTTAATCTTTCTTTAGGTATCGTCTTAATTCCAGGAAATTAGACCACGTTTTAATTGCGTTTTCTAGTAAGTACCAAAAAAAGAAAACAGTAAAAAAGCAAGAGACTTTCGAGTAAATCCTTCCTCCAGAAGTGATCACAAACGGAAATTGCTTCGAAAAACGAAACACCAAAATGGCCAAAGAGTTCTTTAACCGGATTTACAGCTTCTGGTAAATAAAGTTGGCCCCGTTGTCAAAAAGTATTTCTTCGAGCGGCGAGGGCAAACATTAAAAGAGGAAGACAGCAAGAAGAAAAAAAAAAAGAATAAAAACTTGGGAAAAACATGAGAAAGAAAGAAAAGAAAAAGAAAAAAAAAAGTGCATGTCATACAATTTCAAATCATACGCGTTTGAGGACAGGAGGGAAGCATTGCTTTTAAACTTTTATTTGTGTCCAAAATTGGGATTCCACCCCAGTTTTTGACATCTCTAAAAACCTTGATTTCCTTTTCGGGTCGATGAAAGAGAATTTCGTCAGTAAATGACTTTGAAGAGGATATGTCTACCTCTTTACTTCGCTTGCAGTCTTATTTTTTTTCACCTTACCTTCCAATTCCGAAAAGCTTTCCACCTACAAATGGTATAAGAGTATAATTTCCTTCTTCGATAATACTTTTTATACTTTTTTTTTTTGTTCGTATATCTCAGCTTTCAGGGGCATATTAAATTACTTTTCAGTTCCTTCTATAAGCTCACACTTTCTCTATATATATCTTGCACAAATTTTCAATTGTTAATGAAATACTTTTTTATTCATCTACTCAAGTTCAAATACATTTTTTTAGAACTCTAACTTGATGTTAATACAGTTTTTTTTCGAAAATTAATTCATTAATTAAATTTTAATTAATTATTTCTAGTTTTTTTAGAGTTAAGTTGCATGTATCTATCAATGGATGGTGCCAGATAAACGTAAAAAAAAAAAATCACCGAAAATTATTTATAAAGGACTTTCTGCACTATAGTGAAAAAAAGTAGGGATTGACTTTAAAAAAATTATTTTATATTATTATTTTTTTTTTCGTATATCTCAGCTTTCAAGGGCATATTAAATTACTTTTTATGTATTATTTGACTGCGAAAATACTTGAAAGAACCATTTAACTCTATTAGATATTTTCTTTTAAATATATTATTTTTTTTTTTTTTCTAGTATCCACTTTTTCTTTATTTGCTATTTTGACAGGTGATAAAATTGCTTTCCATTTTCACATTCTTTTTTCTTTTAGCTTCTTGAAATTCTTATTTACTCTTACTTCGTATTACATATATTCATACACTTTTCGGCTGCTCCTGGGAAATAGGATGTACTTTAGGAATATATAAATTGAACGCCGTGTTTATGTAAATTGTGAGTCGCTTGCCTTTAGGAATCGAAAACTGCATTTTGCAATCGTCTTTGATGCTCCTTCTGCAAATAAGCTTTCCATTTCCCACAGAGGACATTTATTGAAATGGACTATTTCCATTTTGAATAGTCTTCCAGGAAACGACGCAGCGAAGTCGCCTTGTGAAGTGCGCCGTGGAGGGACATTTCCACGAAACAGCAACCTAAATTAGAAATAAAACAGACATACATATCAACCAGAGCCCTTTAATCGCCTTTTTTTAAAATTAAGTTATCATTTTTATACATTATTCAAAAAGATTAATTATAGCTTAAAGAATTTGGCAATAAGGTTTTATTTCTCTCCCTTTCTGACTTCGACGTCAAACATTCCATGCTTAGAAAATGTTTGAAAGATAATGCGTATTGCAACGACGGGTTACTTTTGCTTCTGTATGTAAACTAAGAATTCCATTCTATTTCCTTAACAACTTTGTTTCGGGGAGCACTATTTTGTGGGTCAACGTTGTTCCCTATATCTTTCCTGCCATCATGCTTGATACTGTACAAAACCAGGAACTTCAGCAGATTTTCGACTGTTGATGTAAATTACTGAATACTTTATTTGGTCGTGTTTCAACTAAATGCCATCACAACCTATTGCGTTGATTATTACGCCTCAAATGACTAAATACCTCGTGTTCTAACTACTCGTATTTCGTAACAGTGATGACCGCTCACACAACTAGTGGAAATCAAACCATAGATATCTATCACACTAGCTGTGGTACCCTAACAATAAGTTTTCAACAGATTTTTTTTTCGTCTAGAGAAAAATTGTTTTAATTATCAATATTTCGAAATTCCAGAGTGAATACCGCTTGGAGGTCGCCACCAATTCATGCATGGTTCGCCGCTAAATATCCTGGTATGTCCAAGCAGTGCTCCTGTCCTAGATCTGCTCAAACGGCTTTATCTAGACTAAGGAATGGCCACACTAAGAGTTTGGCCTTCAATGGAGACGACGGAAGACATATACTTTTTGTCATTGTTCTGCCATCTCGTCTGCCTCTCATCTCATCGATTTTATTGGTGCCTCTGTGAGGCAACTATTGAATGAGGGAGGACCGTTTACGATCTATTGATGCAGCATGATCTACTGGACTTGGTTTAGGATTCTAAATAAAGAGGATAATCAACAACAACATATTTCGAAACAAACAAGTGAAATTTTTCTCTTTAATCTTTCTTTGGATATCGACTTAGATCCAGGAAATTCAAAACATTGCTGTTTAACACACTAGCTAAGGTGACCTAACAACAAGTTTTCAATTTTTTTTTTCATCAAGAGAAAAATTGTTTATTTCGAAATACCGTTTATTAAAACAAGTGAAATTTTTACCTTGAATCTTTGTTTGGGTTATGGTCTTAATTCCAGGAAATTCGATCACGTTTTAATTGCGTTTTCTAGTAAGTACCAAAGAAAAAAAGACAGAAAACAGCACAAAGCAAGAACTTTCGAGTAAATCCTTTCTCCAGAAGTGATCACAAACAGAAATTGGTTTAAAAAAAGAAAACACCAAAATGGCCAAAGAGTTCTTTAACAGGATTTACAGCTTCTGGTAAATAAAGTTGGCTCCATTGTCAAAAGTATTTCTTCGAGGGCAAACATTAAAAGAGGAAGAAGACAGCAAGAAAAAAAGAGAATAAAACTTGGGAGAACATAAGAAAGAAAGTAAGGAAAGAAAAAAAAAGTAAAAGTGCATGTCATACAATTTCAAATCATACGAATCTGAGGACTGGAGAGGAAGCATTGCTTTTTTAACTTTTATTTGTGTCCCAAAATTGGGATTCTACCCCCATTTTTCACATCTCTAAAACCTTGATTTCTTTTTCGGGTCGATGAAAGGGAATTTCGTCAGTAAATGACTTTTGAAGAGGATATGTCCACCTCTTTTTACTTTGCATTCCATTATTTTTTTTTTTGCACCTTCTTTTCCAATTCGAAAAGCATTCCACCTACAAATAGAATAAGAGTATAATTTCCTTCTTCGATTATATTTTATTTTTGTTCGTATATCTGAGCTTTCAGGGGGCATATTAAATTACTTTTACGTATTATTTTTACTGCGCAAATACCCCCCAAAAAACATTTAACTCTATTCGATATATTTTTTTAAATATATTATTTATTTATTTTTTAAATATATTATTTTTATGTATCCACATTTTTTTATTTGCTATTTTAACAGGTGATGACTTGTGATAAATGAAAAGCAATTTTTTTCCATTTTTTTCTTACTTCTTGAAATTCTTATTGACTCTTACTTCGTATTACATATATTTGTACATTTCTTTGCTGCTCCTTTGAAATTGACGCATTTTAGAATATATAAATTTAACGGCGTCTTTATGTAAATTGGGAGTCGCTTGCCTTTACGTATCGAAAACTCCATTTTGCAAGCGTCTTTTTGAGGTTCCTTCTGCAAATAACTCTTCCATTTCCCACAGAGGACATTCATTGAAATGGACTATTTCCATTTTGAATAGTCTTCCAGGAAACGACTTTGAAACCTTTGAAGTGTGGCGTTAAGGGACATTTCCCCGAAAGAGCACGCATGCAGGCATGCTTTAAAACAGGGGCGGCAACCCGCCTTGAATATTTTTTCGGCTCGTGAGATTTCTCACACTTTTATAAAATATATTTATTTTATAATGGCCAAAAGTAGTGAAAATCATTGTATTAAAAAATAGATTATGTGTGCATCCATATATTCCCAAATTAACTGTCGAAATGATGAGAAAAAAATTAACTTTGATTATAAATTAATAGTCTTGCGATTATAGGGGGAGATATTGCCTGTTTGATTTATGAGTTTAAGCTATGAGTTTGCGGAATACTTATATTATATATCGTTAGAAATTTGTATTTATAGCTTAAGGTATTTGTCAATAAGGTTTTATTTCTATCCCTTTCTAACCTTGATGTCTGACATTCTATACCCAGAAAATATTTGATTGCTAATACGTATTACAACGATGAGTTTCTTTTGTATGTAAACTAAGAAAACAATTATTTTTCCTAATAACTTCGCACTGCTTCAGTGGTTCAATGTTGATACCTAGGATTTCCTGCATTCATGCTTGATATTGGACAAATCCAGGAACTAAGTAGAAGTTCATTGATAAAAATTACTCATTACTTTGTTCGCTAGTATTTCAAATAAATGCCACCACAACCTATTTCGTTGTTTATTACGCCACAAATAGCTAAATATCTCATATTCTGACTAGTCTATTCTTATTTCGTAACAATTGCGGTAACTCACACAAATAGTGGAAATCAGAACTTTTGCTGTTTAACACACTACCTATGGCGCCCTAACAGTGAGTTTTCAGTAGATTTTTGTTTTTCATAAACAGAAAAATAAATTTTAATAATCGGTATTTCGAAATAAACAAGTGAAATTTTTATCTTTAATATTTCTTTGGGTATCGGCTTAATTCCAGGAAATAAATTCAAACCATTGCTGTCTAACACACTAGTTAAGGTGACCTAACAATGAGTTTTCGACAGAATATTTTTTCATAAAGAGAAAAATAAATCATTTTAATAATCGGTATTTCGAAATAAACAAGTGAAATATTTGTTTTTAATCTTTGTTTGGGTATAGTCTTAATTCCAGGAATTCGATCACGTTTTTAATTGTGTTTTCTACTAAGTACAAAAAAAAAAAAAAAAAAAAAAAACAGTAAAAAGCAAGAAACTTTCGAGTAAATCCTTCCTCCAGAAGTGATCACAAACGGAAATTGGTTTGAAAAACGAAACACCAAAATGGCCAGAGTTCTTTAACCGGATTTACTGCTTCTGGTAAATAAAGTAGGCAGCATTGTCAAAAAGTATTTCTTCGAGAGGCGAGGGCAAACATTAAAAGAGGAAGAAGACAGCAATAAAAAAAAAAAAAAAAAAAACTTGGAGAGAACATGAGAAAGAAAGAAAAAAAGTACATATCATACAATTTCAAATCATACATGTCTGAAGACTGGATAGGAGCATTTTGCTTTTTCTACTTTTATTTGTGTCCAAAATTCTGATTCTACCCCATTTTTTGACATCTCTAAAACCTTGATTTCCTTTTTTTTGGTTGATGAAAGGGAATTTCGTCAGTAAATGACTTTAGAAGAGGATATGTCTGCCTCTTTACTTTGCTTCCAGGTTTGATTTTTTTATTATTTTCTGCACCTTATTTTCCAATTCGAATAGCATTCCACCTATAAATAGAATAAGAGTATAAATTTCCTTCTTCAATTATACTTTATTTTTGTTCGTATAGATCAGATTTCATGGGGCATATTAAATTACTTTTACGTATTATATTACTGAACAAATACCTAAAAAACCATTTAACTCTATTCGATATATTCTTTTAAAAATATCATTTATTTTTCTGGCATACATTTTTTTTTTCAATTCCCTCTACTAGCTCACACTCTACCTATATATATCTTGTTCAAATTTTCAATCGTTCATTAAAAACATTTTATTCATCCACTCAAGTTCAAATACATTTTCTTTTGAACTTGTGGTGGATGGCACTTGATGTTAATACAGTTTTTCAAATATTAATTAAGTAATTAAATTTAATTCATTAATTTTAGTTTTTTTAGATTTAAGTTGCATATATTTACTTAGAGATGGCGCCATATGAAATTAAAAAAAATGACTGAAAACTATTTATAAAGGACTTTCTGCAAATCCATCAAGCTGAAGCATTCCATCTTCTAATAGAATAAAATCATAATTTCTTTCTTCGATTATATTTTATTTTTGTTTTGTGGATCTCAGCTTTAAGGGGCATATTAAATTACTTTTACGTATTATTTTATACCTAAAAACCATTTAACTCTATTCGATATATTTTGCTTTTCATTTTTGGCATTTTTTTTTTTTATTTAGCTTCTTGAAATTCTTATTTACTCTTTCTTCGAATTACATATATTCGTGCATTTCTCGCTTCTCCTGGGAAAATGGACGTATTTTAGGAATATATAAATTTAACGGCGTGTTTATGTAAATTGGGAGTCGCTTGCCTTTACGTATCGAAAACTCCATTTTGCATGCGTCTTTGATGCTTCTTCTGCAAATAAGCTTTCCATTTCCCACACAGAGGACATTCATTGAAATGGACTATTTCCATTTTGTATAGTCTTCCAGGAAACGACGCAGCGATGTCGCCTTGCGAAGTGCGCAGATTGAGAGACATTTCTACGAAAGGGCATGCATGCAGGCATGCTCTAAGACTTCTAACCTTTTTTTAACCTAAATTAGAAATTATACAGGCATAATAGGCCTTTTAATCACTTTTATTTAAAATAAGTTATGATTTTTATACATAGTTAAAAAAAATTATTTATAGCTTAAGCTATTTGGCAATTAGGTTTCATTTCTCTGTCTTTCTAACTTTGACGTCAAACATTCTATGCTTAGAAAATGTTTGAAAGCCGATGCGTATTGCAACGACGGGTTACTTTTTGCTTCTGCATGTAAGCTAAGAAACCCATTCTAATTCAGTAACAACTTTTCTTCGGGGAACACTACTTCTGTGGTTCAACGTTGATCCCTAGAATTTCTCTGCGTTTATACGTGACATTGGAGACAAAACATGCAGCCAAATCAGTTCAATGGTTGATGTAAATCACTCATTACTTTATTTGATTGTATTTCAAATAAATGCCATCGAAACGTATTGCGTTGCTTATTAAACCCAAATGACTAAATATATATTCTTATTTCGTAACAGTGGTGGTAACTCACACAATTGGTGGAAATCAAACCTTTGCTGTGTAACACACTAACTAGAATGAAGTAACAATGAGTTTTCGGTACATAATTTTTATATGAAAATAGAAAAATAAATCGTTTTAATAATCGGTAATTCGAAATAAACAAGGGAACATTTTTGTCTTCAACCTATCTTTGGGTATGCCTTATTTCCAGGAAATTCGATCACGTTTTAATTGAGTTTTCTTGAAGTACCAAAGAAAAAGAAAAAACAGTAAAAAGCAAGAAACTTTCAAGTAAATCTTTCCTCCAGAAATAATCACACAAACGGAAATTGGTTTGAAAAACTTAACACCAAAATGGCCAAAGAGTTCTTTAACCGGATTTACAGCTTGTGGTAATTAAAGTTGGCACCATTGTCAAAATGTATTTCTTCGAGGGCAAACATTAAAAGAGGAAAGAAGACAACAAGGAGAAAAAAAAGAATAAAACTTGGAGTGGACATGAGAAAGAAAGAAAAAAAAAGTGTATGTCATACAATTTCAAATCATACGCGTCTGAGAATTGGAGAGGAGCATTTTTGCTTTTTTTTTAACTTTTATTTGTGTCCAAAAATTGGGATTCTACCCCATTTTTTGACATCTCTAAAACCTTGATTTCCTTCTCGGGTCGATGAAAGGGAATTTCGTCAGTAAATGACTTTTGAAGATGATATGTCTACCTCTTTTACTTGGCTTGCAATTGTTTTTTATTTTATTTTTATTAGAGTTACTATTTTACGAGTATAATTTCCTTCGTCGATTATATTCTGTTTTTTGTTCGTATATCTCAAATTTCAAGGTCATATTAAATTAATTTTGACGTATTATTTAACAGCGCAAATACCTAAAAAAACATTTAACTCTAATCGATATATTCTTTTAAATATATAATTTTTTTTCTGGTGTTCCCTTTTTTTTTTATTTGCTATTTTGACAGGTGATGACATGGAAAAAACTGCTTTCCATTTTCACATTTTTTTTTCCTTCTTGAAATTCTTATTCAATTTCTTCTATTAGCTCACACTCTCCTAATATATATCTTGTTCAATCGTTATTAAAATACTTTTTATTCATCCACTCAAGTTCAATATCACTTTTTTAACTTGTAGTGGATGACATTTGATGTTAATACAGTTTTTCAAATATTAATTCAGCAATTAAATTTAATTAATTCCTTTTATTATTATTTTTTTTAGATTTAAGTTGCATATATCGACCAATAGATGGTGAAAGATAAATTTCAAAAAATGAATGAAAATTATTTATAAAGGACTTTTTGCAATAGTGAAAAAAAAAAGAGAATTGATTTAAAAAAAACAATTATATTACTTGTTACGTATTATTTTACTGCTGAAATACCTAAAAGCCATTTAACTCTATTCAATATATTCTTTAAAATATATTATTTATTTTTCTGGTATCCACTTTTTTCTTATTTGCTATTTTCACAGGAGATGACTTGGAAAAAATTGCTTTTCATTTTGACATGTTTTTCACCTTCTTGAAATTCTTATTTACGCTTACTTCGTATTACATATATTCGTACATTTCTCGCTGCTCTGAGAAATTCGACGTATTTTAAGAATATATAAATTTAACTGCGTGTTAATGTAAATTAGGGAGTCGCTTGCATTTAGGTATCGAAAACTCCATTTTGCAAGCGTCTTTGATGCTCCTTCTGCAAATAAGCTTTCCATTTCCCACAGACGACATTCATTGAAAGGGACTATTTCCATTTTGAATAGTCTTCTAGGAAACGACGCAGCAACATTCCTGCGAACTGCGTCGTTAAGCGACATTTCCACAAAATAGCACGCATGCAGGCATGCTCTGAGACTTCTAACCTTTTTAACCTAAATTTGAAATAAGTCAGACATATATACCAACCACAGCCCTTTTAATTGCCTTTTTTTTTTTTAAAAAAAAAAAAGTAAGTTCTGATTTTTATACATCGTTAAAAAGGAATATTTATAGCTTAAGGTATTTGGCAATATTGTTTTATTTCTCTCCATTTCTAACTTCGACGTCAAACATTCTATGTTTAGAAAATATTTGAAAGCCAATGCGTATTGCAACGACGGGTTAATTTTCCTTCTGCATGTAAACTTAGTCACCCATTCTATTTTTCCTATCAATTTTGTTAAAGGGAGCACTACTGTTGTGGGTCAACGTTGATCCCTATACCTCCCTGCCGTCATGATTTATACTAGACAAAACCGGAAACTTCTGCAGAAGTTCAACTGTTGATTTAAATTACTCATTACTTTATTTGCTCGTATTTCAAATAAATACCATCACAACCTACTTCGTTGCTTATTACGCCACAAATGACTAAATACCTCCTGTTCTAACTACTAATATTTCGTAACAGTGACGGCGACTCACACAACTAATGAAAATCAAACCTTTGCTGTCTAACACACTAGCGAAGGTGACCTAACAATGAGTTTTAAAAATATATATATTTGTTTTTCGTAATTAGAATAATAAGTTGTTTTAATAATCGGTGTTTAGAAATAAACATGTGAAGTTTTTGTCTTGAATCTTTCTTTGGATATCGCTTTAATTCAGGAAATTCGATCACCTTTTAATTGCGTTTCTAGTAAGTACCAAAAAAACGAAGAAAAAAAAAATCAAGAACAGTAAAGACAGTAAAGCCAGAACTTTCGAGTAAATCCTTCCTCCAGAAGTGATCACAAAAGGAAATTGGTTTGAAAAACGAAACACCAAAATGGCCAAAGAGTTCTTTAACCGGATTTACAGCTTCTGGCAAATAAAGTTGGCACCATTGTCAAAAAGTATTTCTTCGAGGGCAAACATTAAAAGAGGAAGACAGCAAGAAAAAAAAGAGAATAAAACATGGAGAGAACATGAGGAAGAAAGAAAAGAAAAAGAAAAAGTGTATGTCATACAATTTCAAATCATACGCGTCTGAGAACTGGAGAGAAACATTGCTTTTTTAACTTTTATTTGTGTCCCAAAAATTGGGATTCTACCCCATTTTTGGACATCTCTAAAATCTTGATATCCTTTTCGGGTCGATGAAAGGGAATTTCGTCGGTAAATGACTTCTGAAAGGGATATTTCTACCTCTTTTTACTTGGCTTGTAGTTTTTTTAAATTTTTTTCACGTTACTTTCCATTTCCGAAAAGCATTCCACCTACAAATAGAATAAGAGTATAATTTCCTTCTTCGATTATATTTTATTTTTTGTTCGTATATCTCAGCTTTCAGGAGCATATTAAATTACTTTTACGTATTATTTTACTGAACAAATACCTAAAAAACCGTTTAACTCTATTTGATATATTCTTTTAAAAATATTATTTATTTTGTCAGGAATCCACTTTTTTTTATTTGCTATTTTGCTAAGCGATGATTTGGAAAAAAATGTCTTTTCATTTTCACATTTTTTTCTGACTTTCTTGAAATTCTTATTTAATCTTACTTCGTATTACATATATTCGTACACTTTTCGGCTGCTCCTGGGAAATTGGACGTATTTTAAGAATATATAAATTTAGCGGCGTGTTTATGTAAATTGGTATTCGCTTGCCTTTAGGTATCGAAAACTCCATTTGCAAGCGTCTTTGATGTTCCTTCTGCAAATAATCTTTCCATTTCCCATAGAGGACATTCATTGAAATGGACTATTTCCATTTTGAATAGTCTTCCAGGAAACGGTGCAGCGACATTGCCTTTGAAGTGCGTCGTTAAGGGACGTTTCCAGGAAATAGAACGCATGCAGGCACGCTCTAAGACAGGGGTGGCCAACCCGCTGCCAGCTTTGAATATTTTTTCCTGCCCGTCAGATTTATGACACTTTTACAAAACATATTTATTTATAATGGCCAAAGTAGTGAAAACCAATGTATTAAAATACATTTTGTATGTATCCTTATATTCAAAATTTTTTTTTCTTCTAATGCAGTTAGGCGAACATTTAAACAGCTGTCTTGGATGCCTTAAGGCAAGCGCTGGCCTGACATTACTCACTTTGCATTACCCAGGGGGCTCGTGTAACTTGAAGATAAGCTACGGACGCGGATGAACAATGCCCCCGCAATGCTCTATGATCCCTATTAGAATGTTTAAAGTTTAATGTTTTTAATTTTATGTTAAAGTTTTAATTGTATGTTTAAAGTGGATTCCGAACCTCTACAAATATCCATGGCACCGCTGGGACTCGAACACGAAACCTGTGGTACCGAACGCCAAAGCACTAGCCGCTGGGCCTTTCAGGGTCCGTATTTCAACATTTAACTGCCGAAATGATGAGAAAAGTTCAACTGCGAATAAAGTGCAGACATTGCTTGTTTTATTTATGAGTTTACAGTTGTTATGAGTTCGCAGAATAATTAAATTATATTCTGCGAACTTATGATGCGCGTGAATCTTGGAACATCTAATTTAATATCACTTGGTTCTAGGTTTCACTTTAAATGATCTTAATGACCCAGTGACCATCCTTAGACGACACATTTGTTTGCTGATAGCAGAACAAACCAGAGTCTTAATTGAAGTTGTTACGAACTTACACCTGAGAATTTTTTTCTAAAATTGAATTGACCCAACACAAATCACGCTCAAACAGAATGGACGTTCACCTGCAACATTCATTACGATGTGGCAATATCCAAATTGAGTTCAATTGCAAAAGCAAAGTGAAAGAGTGGAAAAATGAATACCGTACTAGTAAAAATAAATATTTTTTAATGATTTCCTTTTTTATTTCGTTTATATTTATATATTTTTTTTATATTTCATTTTAGTATCATATATTTTTTTTTTTTTTACAATGTGCGTTTATTGGCTGATATGATATATTACCACTTTGTAAACGAGTAAATTTTTGGCTAATGTGATTGGTTGACTTTCTCTTAAATGATACTTTGATACTCAAATGACAGCGTTTTTTTCCTAGAAAGTTCCACCGAGATCATCAATCTTTCACCCTAATGTATCAAATGGAATAGAGCACATGTTGATGAAACAACAAACATGAAAATTTTTATCCCTTAAAATATTTGATATGGAAATTAAAATATTTTATTATCTAGTATTTAAAGTTTATTGTATTAAAAATAATTTTACTATCATATTCAAATCTATTATTACTTAAAAGCTTCAATTATATTCAACAATTTAGTATTCAAATGGGAGCATAGTAGATCTACCTCCCCGTGGTGCACCTGGTAACATTTTTAGTGGTTAAAAGATCTACAACTTGGCATTATGTCTTCCTCCCCTCACTTTGATAGTCTTCGAGTGCTACAGTGGAATGCCGGTGGACTGTCTCAATCCAAGCGCGCAGAGCTTTTGCTGACTCTGTGTGAGAAGGATATTGATGTCTTTATCATTGTGGAAACTAATTTGACAACCGACTGCCTGCAAAACAATCTTTACAGACTCTGGTTGTTCCTTCCCCGATATGCAGCTCTGGAGAGGCCATGGACTCCATGCATCTACTTCACTGTCCTGCTGTGAGCAAGACTTTTCTCGCCGAGCGATAGTGGGAGGCTACAGATATGTTAGATTAATGAACTCTGTTGCAGCATGTTTTGTTGTATTCTCTGTTATTTTTTTTTTTTTCGTTGTTCTTTTTTATTGCTGTAACTGTTTATAATCTGCCATTGAAAATAAAAAGAAAAGTTTTCAAATTTTGTATTTACTTTTCAGTTGTTATTACTCAGTGGTGCAACAGTCCCATGCCTTACTGGCAGATTTCGAGATAGGAGATATTAGAGAGTTTTTGCATAACGTTTTTTATCGTCCGATATTTTTCTTCCTAGCGCGCTTGCTCGTAAGAAACATTGTACCTATTGCGCATGCTTGTCTGTAATACTTTACTACTAAGCTATTTCCTATGAGCATGCGCACTAGGAAGAAAAATATCGGACGATGAAAAACGTTATCCAAAAACTCTCTATTTTATTTTACACAGTAGGATTGTCAGACCTATCCTCAATGGTCACTTTTAGACCGGGACCTACTGTTTAAAGTGGATTCCGAACCACTACAAACGATAGAGGCCATGAAGCCGCATGTTGTCGTTACGAAATAGTAAAATAATCTACACATTCCAATCAATCCTTTCCTATAAATTTCCTTTATAGAATAAATTCCTTTATATAAAAAAAGATGTATTTAATATTTCTTTCAATTTTAACAGTGTCATAATAAAGATTATCTTCCCTTTTAACAATAACATGAAATTTTATATATACATATTTGTTTGAATAATTTCATATTCATTCCACTTTTAGATTTATTTAAAAAAATATTTTGAGGTGTCAGGTTTTATTTTTTTTTTTTTCACTCAGAGGTTTATGCTCCATGTTAAATCAGACATGCGTCGTTTCAATTTATCTGTATAGATAAAATGTTTTCATCTATTCATACCAAAACAATATTTTTAGCTAAACTCTATAGAATTGAATGAACAGGTTGACAGAAGTGATTACGAAAATAAGATAACATTTTTTGCTCTGATGTCAAACTGAATGATGAAGTCAAGCGAAAAATATAGCAGAGAATTTTATATATTTTTTTAATATATTAATTTATAACGACACACATCATAAGAGGAATATATTGTTGTATTAATGTATTTTAATGAATGTATTGTTGTATTAATGTATTTTAATGAATGTATTGTATTCATTAGAGAATGTATTGCACGTATGTGGTGTAATGTATTGCAATATTGCATTGGGAACAAATTCCGTGTAATTTATTCTGAAAGCATTTTCTTCAGAAATGGCTATTTAGTAGTAATAGCATTACGTGGGATTTCTTCAATTCTTCCAATGCATTAAAATATATATATCAGCTTATTCAATAGATACATGCTTTGCTTTAAGGGGAAAATATTTATTTTAACTATCAGTAAAAATTATAAAAAAAAAAATTACTTACCTATTCAGTCATTCGAATAGTTAAGCGTCCTGATGGCGAATTGGCTAGAACTCTGAACATTGCTATTACATACAGTCATATCCTGGCGATTGCATGGTTGCTTGTTTGTGGTTTGGAATCCACATTAACCTTTGGCCACAGTTGGCCCCTGTCTAATAAACCTAAAGTGCGCAAAAATATAACCGTAGAACGACAAATTAAATCTAAAGATCAAATAGTCATCCTCCAGCTCAAATGGCTTGGAATAGAAATATTTCGAGTTTTATTTCCGTGTCTCATTTTTCAAGACTCTTATGCTAAAAATCTAAAAGTAATTAAAAATTTAAAATTGTAAACTACAATGGTGACTGAACATTATAAACATTACGATATCCAGAAGTGAAAAACGAAAAGAAATGAGAGTAAAAAAACAAACTATCTGTTTGACAGTTTTCTCAGCAGACCACACACATTGCGTCATTGACACATTGTTTTGTTTGGTTTGCTTTGTCGCTCTACGGTCATTTCGAGCACTCTTACTAATTAGACCGGGACCTACAGTTCAACGCATTGACATGCATTCACACATGAGTCATTACCGATAAGAAGATAAATTGCGAGAATTATCGGCACTAGGATAATTCTGAGTAATAACTTTACTTTTTTTTGTGTGTAACACGATGAAAATCACACTGAAATACCATTCATTATGAAACCACATACAAAATTAATTTTCAATTAAAAATGTTTTTAATGAAATTAGCTACATGACAATGATAGAAGGCATGCATTCATTTACTTTTTACTAAAAGGAATAATATATAATCCAGTATACAAAAGACCAGAAAAAAACTAACTACAGGCATAAAGTAAAGTAAATAGATCGGATTGGTTAGATAACATAGTTAGTAATGACTTTTTAATCTTTTAATGCATTAAAATGTACTTAAGAGCATACTAATTTATTGCATGGTTTTTTTTTTCCTTTTTAAAAAGTAAGACAAATATGTATATTAAAAATTCATTTAAGACTTTTTAAATACTCCAGAATATTAATGAATTTTGTGGAGATATATAAATTACGAGATACAATTAACAAAAAAAAAAAAAAATTAAAATTTCGATTTTTATGAATTGAGGCTCATTATTTGCTTTTTTTTTAAAATTATTAATTGAAAGACAAACATTATTTGTGGGTAAATATCGACAAGCCATTGAAATAAATTAAAACATGTAATATATATATATATATAAAAATTAAGTCAATTTCTACTTTTTTTTTCAATATATTGCAGAAAGTCCTTTAAGTAATTTTCATTTTTTAACTTTATCTGACGCCATCTATTGGTTGATACATGCTACTTAAATCTAAAAACTAATATTAATTATTTAAATTTAATTACTGAATTAATATTTGAAAAAACTGTATTCACATCCAGTGTCATCCACTACAGGTTAAAAAATGTATTTGAACTTGAGTGGAGGAATAAAAAGTATTTTATGAAGAATTGAAAATTTGAACAAGATATATATATAGGGAGAGTGTGAGCTAATATAAATAATTGAAAAAATAATTCCTTCAGAATTCAAAACGAATAATAATTAATTGTTCTACAAGAGGATAGTTAAAATTTTTGTTTTTTGAAATTTGCATTGCGAATGGAATGTTTTTTAGATTGTCGTATGAAGAATAGCAATAAGGTATTTTTATTTTTTATTTGCAACATTAGAAATTACTAAAAATGACATTTTACATCCTAATTGACGTACTCTCTGAACCAAAATAGCAACTTTCCAACGCACTTTTATCCATTGTTTTAATTTATAAGCCTATGCATTATGTAAATCTTCAAATGATGATAAGCAAGGGCAATAATCTATCAATCTGTCTGCAAAATTTCGACCCAGTAATATGATACAACATATATTTGAATTATAAAAAATGCTTCTTATCAGAAAACGCTACGAGAACTGATCACGATGTCAAGTAGAACTACGAAACGAATATTAATTCGAAATGGCAAAACAAATCAGATTTTGATACTTAGCATGTTTTCTTTTTAATGTACAAACGCTTAAGATGAGCAAACCTGCTAAATCTATGAATCATTCAACGATGGAAATACCCATTCAAAGGGTCAACTTTTATCCCATAATCTTTTAATCCTTAGATGTGACCTCATTTGCATAGATTGAAAAACTTTTGGAAAGGTTATGTATTAATATTGATAGTGGCGGTTTATTTTTATTTATTAGACAGTTGGAATGTTTGGGATTAAATTAAATGTCCATTTGTGAAAGAATAAGTCATTTAAATAACTTCACATTTTTTGGTTCTCTGCTATTGTCGGACAAAGTGCAGATTTTTTTCCTTACCTGTAGCAGAAATGGAGATTCTATCTTCGTAAGATGACCATGAGTAAAATATCGTCTCTCAAAAGGTGACAGAGATGAAACATCAGAGTTCAATTCTAATACTTACATTGAATTTATTGTCTAATTTATGAAGGGTAAGTACACTACGCATTGATAAAAATTACTTGATAGGTAAATTTAATTTTATTTAAAAATTTGTATTTTATGTCGTCATATTTGATTAAAATGAGAGGATCTACAATTATTTGTGTATTGGTGATAAAAATAGTAATAATTATCCCCACTATGAATAATAGTATTTAAAAAAGTTATGCTAATATATCAATTTGTTTTTACATTGATATAATTTGCCCGGCGATAATACAGTGTAGTCCGCTATCATGCTACATGCGTTTAGTATGTTTTAGTAATGAATCAAAAACAAGAACAACATAACTAATAAGATGATGTAACCGTGGTTCCTCCCTTCGAAACATGATTCCACCTACGCACTGCAAGAGATTTATTGTGGCGTTCTCATTCGTTGAAATCGTCAGTAGGCATCGAAACTCTCACCCGAGAGGGCATAATGCGCAAAGTCATCCATAAAAACCCTGTTGCCTATGATGACCTACAAACTCTTATCCTGAGAGGAATATATATCCTGAGTATATTTTCCCTGAGCATAGGAAGTGTATCTCGATGCAAACATGAGCCATATCAGCCAACATGAATATGCTTTATTTACAGGTTAGAAGGTCTGGAATCCTTCCATCAAATTGTACCATACTTTAAATGTGTTTTCAATACCACGGTGTTTCACTGCTACGTTTAAATATTGTTTGTAGTTAATTGTGGTGTTTATGTCGAGTTTACGTGCTTGTATATAAAGCTGTTTTTTTTTTTTCAAACTTGTGTCTCAACCCAACCACACCCAGATCCAGCTGCACAAGCAAATGATGCACACCACAATTATGAAATTGAAAACATGTTTTAACTTTCTTTTGATTTATATAAAAAATTAGAGATTTCTTTTTATTATTAAATCTTATAATTAGTTAATTCCAACCATATTAAGTCTCCAAATCGGTTAAAATGGTATTAAAGCTACCATTTTCTCGATATAAAGAAAAGAAATATTTAAGCCACATTATATTTACCTCGGCAAAAGAAATAATGACGACAATTTTAAGAGATGTATAATAAAACAATTTCCAAATGTCCTGACTATAACGAATAATTTATAATTCCGCGTTTTCTATTTTTATTACCTTTTTTCTTCAAAAATAAACGATGAAACTTAGAATTGAAATGACGCCCTTAAATAACCGAATTTAAACCTTCATTTCCGCATATATATTTATATTTTATACCTCCACAAATGACTTTTTGTCCTCATTTCTTAAATAAAAATAATGCCCCATTAATTTTGTCAGTGGTGACATTCGTTTAAGAATCATAAAATTTTCCTTTGAAAATAAACAAAGGACATTTAGAAAAAAAAAGTATTAAAAATGAAAAAAAAAAATGTCCTTAAGAAATATTTCTTCATTCTATTAGTGTCAGAAATGTTTCCCTTGTTGAAAAATGAAGACGAATTTTTTATTGATAAAGGTAACAATTTTATTTATAGAAAAAAGAGGTTTTAAAGCCAAACCCTTTTTATAATTTAATTTTTATCCAGATACATCTTATATGTCCTATTTGAATGATCAATTTCCCAATTAATACTCTATTTCAAATATTTTTCCATTAACCATGAATATTACTATATTTGAGAATAATCGTTGACCTGTAATTGATATCTATATATCTTTAAATGAAAACATATTCAATACCGATGGCCAAATGGCTAGCGCTCTGGTATTTGGTACCATATTGTTTCAGGTTAATCCTGGTGATGGCATGAATATTTGTGAGTTGTATATAATCTGTGTTTTTTTAAACTTGTGTCTCAACCCAACCATGAAGTGCTGCACAAATGACAAATGATGACAAAATTATGAAAACTGAAAAACATATTTAACTTTCTTCTGATTTATATAAAAATTTATAATGATTTCTTTTTATTATTAAATCTTAATGCAATTTAGTTAATTATCCAACATATCAAGTCCCGAATCGGTTAAAAAATCTACCTAAAGGCAACATTTCTCGATATAAAAAAAAATATTTAAGCCACATTATATTTACCTATGGCATGCCGGAATAATGAACCCGAAAACTTTAAGAGATGTATAATAAAACGCTAGTCACTCGGCCAGCTATAACGAATAATTTATAATTTTTTCTATTTTTATTACCTTTTTTATTCAAAATAAACTATGAAACTTGTTTTAGTGTAACATTTGAATAAATAAGCGAAAAACAATTAGGTTTTTTGTGTATATATTTATATTTTTATACCTCCAAAATTTCTTTTTTCCTCATTTCTTAAATAAAATGATGCCCCATTAATTTTGTCAGTAGTGATTTCGTTTAAGAATCAGCTAACTTTTCCTTTGAGAATAAACAAAGGACATTTAAAAAAAGTTTGTAAAAATGAAAATAAAAAAATTCTTCGAATGTCTCTTCATTCTATTTGTGTTACTAAATGTTATTTTTATATGAATTTGGACCATGAGTTTTCCATTGAAAATATTCATTTTTCCAACTAGATCCCGAAAAACTGATTACTTATCGAAAACATTAGAAGATCAGAAATTTGATTTCCTGTCCGCACTGTCTTCCGATTGGCCGACTTTCTGTGACGTACAGTTTCAGTATCTGGTGGGAAATTCAGTCAAATCTTATTCTAATATAAAATATTATATTTAAATAGTTCACATTATTAAAATATGAAAAAAATAATGTTATGAAGTTCTATACGTAAAAATTTTACTGTTTTATTTCTAGAAAAACACTCTTTAGATTAAATTATTATTATTATATATCTTTTTTACTCTATATATCTTTATTACATTATATCTTTTTTATATTACATTAAATAATAAGTAATTATACAGGAGTTGAAAAAGATTTTTTATATTACATTAAATATTAAGTAATTAAACAGGAATAAAAACAAGATTTTTTTTTACATTCCATTAAATAAGTAATTAAACAGAAATTAAAACGAGATTTTTTTGTATTACATTAAATAATAAGTAATTAAACAGGAGTTATAAACGAGCTTTTTTTTACAATACATTAAATAATAAGTAATTACATAGGAGTTAAAAATGAGATTTTTTTTTTCATTACATTAAATAATAAATAATTAAACAGGAGTTAAAAACGTGAAACTTTAAAGTTCATAAGGTGAATTCATACAACGAATATATTTCATTAACTTTAAAACATCGAATGCTCATTAATGATAATGGCCTTCAAAAACGTGTTTAGAATTGCGGGAACTGCATTTTATTTAATAAATCTTAATTATTCGATAAGTAAACGATATTTATTCACTCTAAAACATAAAATATTTCTGCATATCTGAATTAATGTCTTGAATTATTTTTTTAAAACAGTGATTGAATTCTTGAAAGGTTGCTTTTTTATGAATATTTTGTATCATTGATATGTACTGATTAGCACATTAAATTTTCTAAATAAAAATAGAATCAATTATAAATTTATTTACTTTTTATGAAGCTATCTTTTATTTCGACGCTTTTTAATTTAGAAACTTAATTAAACTTTTCTATTAATGAAAGCTCGTTATTAAATTACGTATTCTGGTGACAATGTTACTGAAATGCGCATTGTAAAAGATTAGAGTAATTAATTTAGAAAAATGGAATCTTAATTTTCGTTTTGGATTCATTTCGCTCTGAAAGTTTATAATTAGCTTCAAAATAATGCACTACTATCACAGTTATAATTTCATTAAGTGAAATTGAGTTTCGGTGTTAATCAAATTTTTGAATGTAAGAAGTTTTTAATGAGGTAAGTAGCCAGTATGTTATAAAAATCCTTAAACAATTATTTTTAGTCATCTGAATGAATTATTGGAACAAAAAAAACAAAAGTTTACCAAAGAGAATTCAATAGTTAATGAAATATGTTCATTAAAATGTATTTTAAAAATGCTCTTTAGGCGACATAGTTTATTGACAGTCGAAAATTGATTATTTTAATGAATCCTTTTTTTTAAAAAAAGATAAATTTAATGATAAATAATACTTTTAATTGTGTTCAAATGAAAAAATTATTATAAAATAACTATCTATTTGTTCTTTATGTTATATTAATATGCTGTAGCTTTTTTTTTTTTCTCACGGATGATTGAAAATAATTATTTATCTGGCATTTCATTCTCATATAAAAGAGGAATGTATAAATTAATATAAATTAATCTTCTCATATAATATTTCCCCTCATAAGATATAAATGTATGTTATTTGACATATATAACAGCATATCACTCAAATTTGACAGCTGACAAGTACTATTGGGGATAGTTACATTGTTGCAGTATTACATGCAATTAATAGTGAGATAATGACTGTAATAATGAGAACAACCTGCTACTCAAATCTGATAGCAGGTATTCGGTATCATGTGTAATGAAACTCGTAAAATTAGCGAATGTCTGTCGACCTTCACAGGTCGCGACTACTTTCACAGGTCGAAACAACTACAGATTGAATAGGAACTATAACATGAGTTGCTCCGTCGTGATGGGTGATAGACCATGAGCTGAGAAATGTCTACTACAATTAAAACAATGAAAAATGGGGGAAGCTAACCCCACTCTAGACGGATTGCTTTAAAAGAGGTTGTTGTTGAAGACGAGTCGACCAGACATGTTGTTTTTCTTTTGTTTCTTTGAAGTGACTGAATAGGATGGAGATTCCATTTGTCTCTTAAGTGAACCCCTTGTGGTTTTATGTATCCCGTCGTGTGATAATTAAGGTCTGTTGCAGTCCAGGCAATTAGATTCGACGTAGACTCGAGAACTCTGAAAATCTCCGACCTCGAAGTGAACTGTACTTGTGATTTAATCGTTTACTAGTGATAAAATTTTATTCCAATTTTAATTTCTTTGTACAATAACCTAGAGTACATTATTTGCACATATGTATATAACAATTAAGATATGAAGGTCCCCATGACCATGAGGTAGCCGTCTTCTTGAATCCGTTATAGGTTTAATATAGGTCGAGACTTTACAAATCTAATCACCGATTTAGAACAAATTATTCATTTTGCAACCATCCAAAATTCTAAATCATTTCTTTTCTTCATCTTCAGTTAAATTACAGTTTGTTTCTAAAAAGGATCATGTTTTTTTTCATTAATACATAAAATTAACCTTTTGCATGGCTGTTCTTTCTTAAGAAAATTTGAAAACCTAGTAGTAAGGTGATTTTAATATTTTAAATTTGTGTATTAAATGTAATTAAAAATTTGCTGTTTTTAACAATGTTGAAATGTATAAAAACATTTGTATTTTCTCTTAAGAATTTTAAAAACACATTTAATTTATTTTATATGTTATTAAAATTTGAAAGCATGTGATTGAAAATATAATATAAATAAAAAACAAAACCCTCTTCCTTATGGGAAATATAGATTAAACATAGTGTTTAATTTTGCTATAATTCTTTTTTATCATAGAAAATTATGTATTCTTTAGGTAATGACTATGATCAAGCATTAACAGATATTATAGTAAACTTTTTTGTCTTAATTACTTTATCTCCAAATTTTAATATGCCAATTACGAATATACTTATTTTTGCAAATTAATTCAAATTGTCATGTCTAAAAAGTATGTACTACAAGTCACTGAGGAACAAATAAGTTTTATTTGATGTAGCTCTTTTCTTAAAAATTCTACAAAGAGCACTCACTATATTTAGTGAGTGCTCTTTGTAGAATTTTAAACCAGCACAGATATTAAACATGAATACAAATTTGAATTTTATTTAAATACCAGTGACATAAACATGTGTGTTCTTACTTTTTCTCGAAACATATAAATATAGATATTGAACAAAAAAGGAAATTAACTTAAAATTGCTTTTAAAAGAAAATTCAAATTTAAGTCAAAAAAAAATTAGAATGTATTTACAAAACACATTTAGGGAACGTGCGCTCTGTTATTCTTACAATACGTGGGAATATGTTGAATAGAAACGTGCTCCAATAATATTCAAAATGCATTGCCTTAGTCAAACATGCAAAAAAGTAAATAATATATCTTTATTTTGATTTTTTTTTTTATTCTGAAAGAATTTTTCTTCGCGGGTTCAAGCCAATTGCCAATTTATTCTTGCACAAGGCAAACCATAGAGGTGGAACATTACTTTCTTTAAATTGCAATCCTAGAAAAAGATAAATTAAGATTCTCAAACTTTAAACAGAAACAACAAAAAGAAGTTTTTTCTTTTTTTTTTTTCTAAAATCGGTTGCAGCTCTGATCTCTCAGCACTATTTAAAATTTGTTTCTGGTTTTCCCAACCTAGAAATGGGATTGTTTTCGTTGAAATTCTCTTGACTCTTTTTACTTTTTCAGAGTTGGAATGGTTATAATGTATTATTTATTTATTTATTCTGGTAACAAATGCGCAAAAATAAATTTGAAGGGAATGATTTTATTTTGGTTTGCAGAAATATGAATACCGTTATTTGAATCTTTTCAAGTGTAAAATGTGTAGCTTTTCTGTTGTTTTTTTTGGAAATTAAAGCCATGAAAGTAGAATTTGAAATTGTTTTAAATACCTTTTTTTTTTTTTCCTAGTTTATATATATATACACATTGATTTAACTTTCTGTTTCTTAATTCTCGTTTACACGACTAAAAAAAAATTGTTGAAGATAGTAAAAATTATTAAAACCTTCTGAAAATAATAGAATTGTCAGAAACATAAATAAAACATAATCCTCTTCATTATGGGTAATAACGATTAAACATCGTATTTAATTTTTCTATAATTAATTATTGATTATAGAAAATTATGTATTATTCAAGTAATGACCATAATATAACACTGACACAAATTATTATAAACTTCCGTTTTAATTACTTTTTCCAAATATTAGTATGCCAGTTACGTATATATTTATTATTGTAAATTATTTCAAATTGACATATACAAAAGTAAGTACTGCAGTATTTGAAACTGTCATGTCAACAAATAAATACTGCAAGTCATTGACTAACAAACAAGTTTTATTGATGCAGCACTCTTCTTAAAATTTCGCAAAGTACACTCTCTAAACATACTTGAACCAGCACTTAAGATATTAAACATGAATACAAATCTGAATTTTTACTGAAATGCCAGTGAAATAAAAACATATGTGTTCTTTTATTTTTTCGAAAACATGTAAATATAGATATTGAAAAAGAGGAAATTAACTTAAAAAAAAGAAAATTCAAAAAGTTAAGTCAAAAAACAAATTAGAATGTATTTAGAAAAACACATTTTGGGGGAACGTGTGGTCTGTTATTCTTACATTACGCGGGGAATATGTTGTACCAGAAACATGCTCCAATAATATTCAAATGCATTGCTTGAGTCTAACGCGCGAAAAAAGTAAATAATATATATTTTTTTTATTTTTTTTTATTTGAAAGAATATTCTTCGCGGCTTCGCCAATTACCCAATTTATTCTAGCACGAGGCAAACCATTGAGGTGGAACATCACTTTCTTTATATTGAAATCCCAGAAAAAGAGAAAATATAGATTCCCAGGCGTTAAACAGAAACAAAAAAAAAAAGTTTTTTCTTTTCTTTTTCTTCTAAAATCGGTTGCAGCCTGGGATCTCAGCACTATTTAAAATTTGTTTCTGGTTTTCAACTTAGAAATGGGAAATATCAACGAAAACAATCCCATGTTTTATTTTTGCCTTTTCAAGGTTGGAACGGTTATAATTTATTATTTATTTATTCTGGTAACGAATGCGTAAAAAAATATTTGAAGGGGAGCGATTTTATTTTGATTTTGCTGAAATATGAATACTGTTATTGAATCTTCCAGGCGTAAACGTGAAGCTCTGCTGTTGTTTTTGAAATCACAGCAATGAAAGTAGAATTTGAAATTGTTTTAACCGTTAAAGATTTTAGAATTTGAGTAATAAAAATATTTATTTCAAGACATGTCATTCGAATAAAAATACATTTTGAAAACTGATCATTGTTTTAGTGAACTCGCAAAAAATATTATATGATTATAAAAATATTAATGATTATATATATATTCTGAAAAACATATCAAGTAAAATTATATGTATTAAGTTAGTGTAAAAGCTTACATTAAATGTTGGAGTTTGGAGCGACCAAACAACTTAGGCGAAATTATCTGACCCAGGTTTCAAGGTTAGTATCATGAAACCCTGTTTAGGCTAATTTGCAAATAAATTAGGGAATGTATTTTGAAAAATTAACGGGATATATGAATGAGGCGTATCCACGGCATGAGAAATGGTCGATAGTCCAGCACTGGCGCTCGGTGCCAGAAGGTTTTGGGTTCAATTACCCCTTGAATCTTTGCAGTGTTTCGGAATCCGCTTTAAAATCTTCAGTCCCAGTCCTAATGATCGTAGATCGTTGTCTTGGTTTAGTCAGTCTTCAGTCCACAATGGTTTCTCTCTAAAGAGAAACTGCATATTACCCCTTAGCCATGGCCGATTTATCTGCGATGGGGTCACTGGACCTGGTGTAGGTTTTGAACCAGGGGAATAGTAACAGCAACAACAACATATATCAAATCGTCATAATCAACATATATCAACAACAACATATATCATTTTTGTCTGAAATCGGCTGCAGCTCTGATCCGTAGACGATCGGACGACCGTAGAACTCAAACCAAACCATCCAATTGCACACAGTAATAAGAGCCTGCATAAAAATCGCTTTAATTTTTGCAGGGTTGCCTATAGTTGCCATTTTACAATTTGGGGATGATGTGGGGGGGAGAAGAGGGGCGCTTTGAAGCTCTACGGCCACAAGAGACCAGGACCTGCGTCTTAAAATGGATCGAATAATTACAAACATCCATCAGGCACCGGGATTCGAACTCGAAATTTGTGTCAGCGAGCGCCACGGATCTAGACACTCCGCCATTCAAACCCCACATTTTTAATGCCAATGACACACGGTGTTCCCAGTTGGTCACCATGCCAAGTACTGACTGCGTCCCATGACGCTTGACTTCGGTGATCGAAAGAGAACCGATATATTCAGCACGGTATAAACTTGGCAGATTCCGAACCACTAAAAAACCTCCATAGCACCGCCAGGATTCAAACCTAAAGCCTATAGTATCAAAGGCTAGGGCACTAGCCAATTCGCTATCAGACACTCTTTTGTGAGGGGAGTGGAAGTCACTCTAAACTGTAAGTTAAAAAACTGTGAAATTAGCCCAAAGTGTGCACAAAATGACCGTAGACACACCACACCATTCGCCTGCAGACAGTAATAAGAGCCTTTAGAAAAATCGCTTTAATTTTTGAGGACTTGATCGAAGTGCCACCTATCCCAAAGTAAATGAGCTTCCCCTCCTTTCTGCAAGAGAAAGAACACATTCAGCAGAGGAAGGCCATCTGATTATCCGGATAATTCCACCAGCAAACAGCGAACAACGGAGAATAGAATGTTAATCGATGGAATCTTATTGGTTTCCCGCCTTACGGCCCAATCCTTCTTCCAAAAGAGACCGAGGCAATTTATAGTGACCAACCTAATTAATTTATCCGATGAAGCCTTTTATTCATGCACAAACTTCTGCAATTTAGGTATATCCCTCCTGTAACCGTAATTTAACCTCCGAACGAGATTTGTGAAATGGATTTCCCTCTGGTTCTCCCTTTCTGTCTGTGTCTTCTACATTTGCAAGAAATTCCGCCGACATTTACAAATTCGGTCTGTTCAATTGCGAGATCAATGAACTTTGGAAAATCTAATTTGTATTCAGAAAAGGTCAATTCATTTCCACGAAAAGACGTGCGTGGCATAAATTAGTTATTAAATTTGATTTTAACAAACACTATTGAAAATCGAAGTCTCTGTTAACTTGAAATACACAACAACATTAAATCGGCAGATATATGCAAACTGAATTATTTTCGGATCGTAAATGGTTTATTGAAGATGTTTATGAACATTTATGCGAAGGGATAAAGAAATTACCTTTACAAAAATACTGTTGGTTTATTTATTTGTATTTAAATATATTTGCATCCTTATATTTGAAAACAGTTGTTTTCATATACAGATTGAAATTTATGAGATATGTTAGCGACCAATCCCTTTTCTCTATAATTTACATTTTATTATGTTTTAAGCACAGTATTCATTTTATTAGCTTTATTTTTATGTGATAAAACTTTCAAACCTGTTCATTTAATATGCTTTCTACGTTGTTTATTAATTTCAATGAAAATGTAAAGGGATAAAATATAAAATATTTTAATTACTAATATTTCATTAAGGATAACCTGGTATCAGTATATTAGCTAAAAAATTGACATACCAGAATATGTTCTGTAAGTATTTATGCATTTTTTTGTGATACAACATTAAAAGCTAATCATACTTCTTACTTTTGGTTTTAATTAAAAGAACTTAAAAATCATTGCAGTTTTTAAATTGAAACCTTATTTTAAATGAATTCATACATATTTTTCAATAAATTACTTCAGATTGTCATGCTCAAAAAATAGTACAAGTCATTGAATAACAAATAAGTTTTATTTGATGAAACTCTCTTCTTAAAATTCTACAAAAACGTATTCACTAAATATACTTCAACTTGCACATATATTAAACATGAATACAAATCTGAATTTTATTTAAATGCCTCTGAAATAAAAAACATACGTGTTCTTACTTTTTTCGAAAACATATAAATATAGACAGTGAACAAAAAGGGAGGGAAATTAACTTAAAAAAGGTTTTAAAAAGAAAATTCAAATTTAAGTCAGAAACAAATTAGAATGTATTTACAAAACACATTTAGGGGGGAACGTGCGCTCTGTTATTCTGACATTACGCGGGAATATGTTGTATAGAAACGTGCTCCAATAATGTTCAAAATGCGTTTCTTGAGTATAACGCGCAAAAAATAAATAATAAATATTTTTGGGTTTTTTTTTTTCATTGTAAAAGAATTTTCTTCGCGGGTTCAAGCCAATTGCCAATTTATTCTTGCAAAAGCAAACCATTGAGGTGGAACATTACTTTCTTTAAATTGCAATCCCAGAAAAAAAGAAAAAAAAAAGATTCTCAGACTTTAAACAGAAACGAAAAAGTTTCTTTTTTTTTCTGAAGTCGGTTGCAGCTCTGATCACTCAGCACTATTTAAAATTTGTTTCTGGTTTTCCATACTTAGAAATGGGATTATTTGCGTGGAAATTTTCCATGCCTTTTTTTTTTTTTTTCCGGGTTGGAATGGTTATAATTTATTATTTATTTATTCTGGTAACGAATGCGTAAGAAATATTTGAAAGGGAGTGATTTTATTTTGAGTTTTGCAGAAATATGAATATTTGTTATTTGAATCTTTCAGGCGTAAAATCTTGAAGATCTTTTGTTGTTTTTCGGAAATGATAGCCTTGAAAGTAGAATTTGAAATTGTTTTAAAATTTAAAAGTTTGGAATTTTGGAGGAATAAAATGCTTTGTTGTTTGATATTTCAAGACATGTAAATTTGAATAAAAATGCTGTATGTTGAAAACTGAAGATTACCATTGATGTAAATGAAGCACAAAAATATTATATGATTATAAAAAATATCAATAATTATATATATTCTCAAAAAGGTATATTAAAATTACGCGTATTTAGTTGGTGTAGATTTTTTATTAATCATTTAATGTTGTTGCCCGAATGGCCTAGTATCTGCCCCAGGTTTCTGATTCGAGTCCTCGAAACCCTGTTTAGATCATGCAAATTTGCAAATAAACTAAGAATGTATTTTGAAAAAAATTCTTAACAGAATATATATAGAACAGAATATACACGAGGCCTAAATGGTCGAGTGTCTGGCGTTCGGTACCGCAGGTTTCGGGTTCGAGTTACCCATGGATGTTTGTAGTGCTTCGGAATCCACTTTAAATCGTAGTACCGGTCTAATAGAATCGTAGAACGTTGTCTTGAAGTTTAGTCAGTCTTCAGCCCTCGTGGTTCCTCTCTAAAGTGAAACTGCGTATAGCCATTAGCCATGGCCCATTCGTCTGCGATGGGGTCACCTTGACCTGGTGTAATCTTTCTTGCACCAGAGGGGATTAGTAGCAACAACAACATATCAAGTGCACGAATATATATATATATATATATATATATATTTCTGAAATCGGTTGCGCTCTGATCCGTAGACGATAGGACGACCGTAGAGCGACAAACCAAACCAAACCATCCGCTGGCAGACAGTAATAAGAGCCTTTAGAAAAATCACTTTAATTATTGCAAGGACTTGTTCGAAATGCCACCTACCCCAAAGTAAATAAGCGTCCCCCTTTCTGCAAGAGAAGATCACCTTCAGCAGGGGAAATACCCTCTCACTATCCGGTTAATTCCACCAGGAAACAACAACAATGGAGAATAGAACGTTAATCGATAGAATCTTATTGGTTTCCCGCCTTATGGGCAAATCCTTCTTCCGAAGAGACCGAAGACAATTTATAGTGACCACCCTAATTAATTTATCCGATGAAGCGTTTTATTGATGCACAAACTTCTGCAATTTAGGCTGTCCCTCCTGTAACCGTAATTTAACCTCCCAGCGAGATTTGTGAAATGGATTTTCTTCTGGTTCTCCTTTCTGTCTGTGTCTTCTGCATTTGCAAGAAATTCCACCGACACCCCACAAATTCTGCCCTATTCAATTGCGAGATCAATGAAGTTTGGAATATTTAATTTATGTTCAAGAAAAGGTCAATTGGTTTCCACGAAAAGACATGCGGCATAAATTACTTTTAAATTTAATTTTAACCAAACAGTATTGAAAATCGAAGTCTCTGTTAACTCGAAATACACAAACACCATTAAATCGGCAGATATGCAAACTGAATTATTTTCAGGCTCGAAAATGGTTTATTGAAGATAAATATTTATGCGAAGAGATGAGAAATTCCCTCTACAAAAAATACTGCTATTGTGTTAATTTTGATGTCTTTATATTTAAAAGTTTTTATACATACAGATTTAAATTTATGAGATATGTTAACGATCAATCCATTGCTTAGATAATTTGCATTTTGTAATGTTTGAAGAACAGTATTCCTTTAAATAGTTTTATTTTATTTGATGAACTCTTTAAAAATACCTGTTCATTCAAAGTGCTTCCTTTGTTGTTTATTAATTTCAATTCAAGTGTTAAGGCATAGCATATAAAATAGTTTAATTACTAATATTTAGTATATTTTAATTACTAATATTTTATTAAGAATAACGTGATATATTTGCTACAAAATATGTGGCACCGAGTGCCATGACGCTGACACTCGGCCATTCAGGCCCCACATTTTGAATACCAATGCCACACGATCAGTTGGTAGGTCACCTTACCAAGTACTGACTGCGTCCCGTGATGCTTAACCTTGGTGATCAAGGAGAACCGGTATATTCAGCACGGTATAGATTTGGCAGATTCGAACCCCTAAAACCTCCATGAAACCTAAAGGAAGCCATTGATACCAAAGGCCAGGGTACTATCCAATTGTCCATCAGGCCCCTTTTGTGAGCGGTTCGGAATCCACGTTAAACTGTAGGTTCCTATCTAAATAGCGCAAAGTGTGCACAAAATGACCGTAGAGAGACAAACCCAGCCATCCGCCTGCAGACAATAATAAGAACCTTTAGAAAAATCACATTATTTTTGCAGAACTTGATCGAAATGCCACCTACCCCAAAGTAAAATAAGCTTTCCGCTTTCCCGTGCTAGAGAAGATCACCTTCAGCAGGGAAATGCCCTCTCATTATCCGGATAATTCCACCAGGATATAACGAACAATGGAGAATAGAATGTTAATCGATGGAATCTTATTGGATTCCCTCATTATGGGCCAATCCTTCTTCCAAAAGAGTCCGAAGACAATTTATAGCGACCACCCTAATTAATTTATCCAATGAAGCGTTTTTATTGATGCACAAACTTCTGTAATTTAGGCTATCGTCCCTCCTGTAACCGGAATTTAACCTCCGAGCGAGATTTGTGAAATAGATTTTACTCTGGTTCTCCTTTCTAATATATGTCTTCTACATTTGCAAGAAATTCCACCGACACTTACAAATTTTGTCCTGTTCAGATCTGAGATCAATGAAGTTTGGAAATTCTAATTTATATTCAGAAAATTTCAAGTCATTTTCACTAAAAGACATGTGGAACATGTAGAATAAATTAGTTATTAAATTTAATTTTAACAAACGCTGTTGAAAAACGAAGTCTCTGTTCACTTGGAATACACAACAACATTAAATTGGCAGATATGCAAACTGAATTATTTTGGGATCCTAGATGGTTTATTGAAGATATTTATGAATATTTATGCGAAGGTATGAGAAATTCCCTTTACAAAAATACTACTTTTTTATTAATTTGGATTTAAATATATTTGCATCCTTATATTTGAAAACAATTGTTTACATATACATATTGAAATTTATGAGATATGTTAACGACCAATCCATTGCGTCGATAATTTGCATTTGCTATGTTTTTAAGAACATTATTCCTTTTATTACCTTTATTTTATTTGATAAAACCTTTAAACCTGTTCAATTAAAATGCTTTCTTCGTTGTTTATTAATTTCAACTCAATGTTAAGGGATAGCATAAAAAATATCTTAGTTACTTATATTTCATAAAGAATAATGTGGTATCAATATGTTAGCTAAAATCATTGAGATACCGGAAAATGTTTTGCAAGTAAAAAATTTGCCGAAATTAGGCATTTTTTATGCTAGAAGACAAGACGCAAAATCATACTCCTTACTTTTGGTTTTAATTAAAAGTGAGGAGTATGATTTGTGTTTTTGAAAATGATTGCACCAAGATGGCATGTTTTATTTTTCGTTTTTTGTTTGTTTCGAAATTGTAAGTTGAGACATGATTTTAAATGCGTTTTCTGGAAACGATTTTAGAGAATCCGCTCTTGTGTCACAGATAATCACACAGTTTTTAAGGTTAAAAATCCAATTTCTTTTTGATCAACGGTCTTTTAAGATTAAAGAATAGAATAAAATATGTGACAATTTAGCTCCGTCTGGCTGGTTTTAAAATCACTGTAAAGGAGTTTTTGTGACTCAATTGAAATTTTGTTTTTGGCAGGGTGACAGCAATTTTATTTGATTTGTCCTTAATTTTTAGAAACTTGTGAATCTTATTTTGAAAGACATTTCTAAACCAGTTTTAAGGATTATAATTCCTTTTTAAAATCACTAATATGAGACTGATTTAAAAATTTCAATTAATTAAGTATGCAATTGGTAAATTAAAATTAAATATATTTCTGTATAAATATTCATCAAAATCACTTCATGCTTTACTTTTAAGAGTAGATTTTGGTCATTACTAATATTTCATAAACTATGCTCTTTCAATAAAAGAATTTCATAAAATATGTGACAATTTATCTTTGAAATCACTGTAAAAAGGAATTTTGTAACTCAATTGAAAATTTGATTTGCAGTTGGTAAATTTTATATTTACGAATGCAGTTGGTAAATTCAATTTAAATGTATTTCTATATTAAATATTCATGAAAATCTCTTCATGATTTACTTTTGAGGTTATATTTCGGTCATTATTAGTATTTCAGCAACCTAAGCAGATGAAATCGGTAGTCATTGAAATGGAAG
This sequence comes from Caerostris extrusa, assembly GCA_021605095.1. Taxonomy (NCBI): domain Eukaryota; kingdom Metazoa; phylum Arthropoda; class Arachnida; order Araneae; family Araneidae; genus Caerostris; species Caerostris extrusa. The sequence goes on along the minus strand of BPLR01009090.1, from coordinate 16,765 downwards.
CTTTGATTACATGGCGGGCAACATAAGTTCCCAAACAGGAAATTCTTATTTCCAACTGGACAGTGGGGTGTCCAGTTAAGAATGGAAATTTTCTTTTCGTCCTTTCGTTCCTTCTGGTTTATACCACAGTTTAGAACACGCATCAGGGTTTGTCAGTTTGTGTCAAAAAAATAATCCTCACTTGACCATACTCCTCAAGCGACTTTTACAATCATCATTGTCCATAGTCAGGAGTTACGTGGTGACTGGTCACTTTATTTCTTAGTTACAGAGGAAAATTGAGGTTTTTTTTGCACTAAGTCTGGCTGTTTTTGAGAATTTGCAAAAGGAGATACTTATACCTTTCCCAAACACGTATTAATTTTATTTTTATTTGTTACATTGAATGAATATAAAATGCTTCAAAATCAATCTTATTGTGTATAAGCAATTCACATTTGATTATGTGATAATCAGTATCATAATGTTATTACGTTATATAAGATTATGTTAGACAGATTATATAAAATTATGTTATACAGATTATGTAAGATTGTTCGCCAGATTATGGTAGATATGTAAAATTATGTTAGACAGATTATATTAAATTATGGTCAGACAGTTATTATGTAAGATTATGTAGTTTCATTTAGATTATGTTAGACAATTATGTTAGTTGTATTTAGATAGACTATGTCGTTTGTATGTTATAGTTAAACTATGTAGTTGTATGTTGACAAGTATGTAGTTGTATGTTACTATGTAGTTGTATGTTGCACTATGACTATGTAATTGTATTTATGATTGAACTATGTAGTTGTATGTTTGATAGATATACCATGTAGCTCTTTGTTAGATAGGTAGAATATGCAGTTGTTTGTTAAACTTTTATTTTAATAATATTATAATATTTATCTAATGATCTGAAATTTGAACTCATTTAAAAATTAGTTTTAGGCACGTATTTGTGACTTCTGTAAGTTTGTATATGCGATTATAGCATGACGTTTTTGACAACAATCTTTTACTGTTGGCCATGTCTACTCTATGTTGTTGATCCGAAGAGAGATAAAGGTTTACAACCATACAACGATTTCAAAAGAAATGTTTAAATTTTTAACCGCTCATAAATTTAAACTTAAATTTTTAAATATTTAGCATTTATATTCTATTAATAAATTTTCTTGTGCAATATACTTCCTCAAAACGATTTAAAAATTAAATATTCGTTTATAAGCAATTTTTGGAATATTTTAAGAAACACATGATAAAATCAGCGATATTTAATGCCAATTAAAAAGTAGTTATTTATTAAAAAGTTTATTTAAATAAATTTGATTTTAATCTAAAAATATATTATGCTAAAATTATTTCTATCTAATGGATATGCATTTAGACAGAAATATTTTTTATATAAAGGTGACATTCTTTTGAATATACTTTTTCAAAATTTAAATGTGACAAATGTATTATTTTTCGTGTTAAAGCATTCAATTATAAATATAATTGTAACAATAGACATAAAAATATCATTTTTTTAAACTATATAACTGAGGAATGAAAAAGAAATGTTAATATGTATGAAAATAGAAAGCAAATAATTATTAACAAACAAATTGAAAACAAATATTTATATAACATACAAATTGAAAAAAAAAATGTATAAATAATATTAAATACTTGAGTGAAATTGTCGTAAAAAAAATTATTTTCAAGGACAAAATTTATAAAAATTAAATTACAATAAACTTTAACAATAAAAGAATTTTAAGAAAAAGACAAAATAATCTCGATTTGTAAACTGTTAAGGTTTTATGCATTTAAATTTTCTCTGTAATCAAATTATAAAGTATATTTAATTAAATATTTTGTTCCAATACATTAACAACACATATAATTACTATAAAACAGAAAATGGCATTCATAGTGCAACAAATATAAAGAGATTCGATAAGGTTATCAGTTGAGCAATTGCATGAATGAAACAGATTTTCAAATGAAATTGTTACACAATGTTGTCTGTAAATGGAAATGGAAAACAGTTAATTTTAAATCGATATCCTTTGCAAAACACGTCCAATAATTGTGACATAAAGCAAGTCTTCTGGCAACATTGAGGCAGTTGGAAAATTGGATTCCATCAGGGAAGAGTAATCAATTTCTCATTATGCAACATGTTCCTTTAAAAAAAAAATAAATTCTCGAAAAGGCTTATAATAATGGTAATAAATATGCATCAACAGATATGTCTCACTGAAAAAAAAAGACGAAGAAAATCGTTTTAAATGATAAATTAATATCCTTTTGAATAGGCAGTGCCAAGAAGATGATTTAAATTACATTAGAAACTGGTATAATGGATACAATAGAAGGGCTTATCTATGTACAGGGAAGATGCATCACAACTCATCATATTTTTAGTTATGGTATGACTGTCACCCTCTTTGACCTAATCATCGCCATGACTAACACACTGACGTCCATTCTGTTTTGGGGTTTAAAACTGTCTTGTCACACTACTGATGTTCGAGGAAAGGACCTGCCAGTGAGAATTCTCTCAATTTCTCTAGTTAAAATGTATGTATGTCTTGACTGTCAAACTATCACCATGTAGATGGTATGCAGAGAAAATAAATAACACACTCAAAGTCTGTTTCTTCACACAGTCAAAGTCAAAAATGTGACCACCTGTCAAAAGCCAGTATAACCACCTTCGGCAGGAGCGGACCGATTGCAATTCGATCAAGGTAATTAACAATTGAAATGCCCTGATGCCCTAAGACATCCTTTATATACACTTCACTGCAATGTGCTGCCACCTGCCTTTTGTGATGAGTTATTTCACGTTGACGTCCAAAGTAGGTGGTGGTCACATTAATGGGACTGGATTGTGGACATTTATTTATTTATTTGCTTCTTACTTCTGGATACTGGACTCACTAAACTATTTAGACATCTTAATAACATGGTTATTAATTTTCAGGATCTGATAGCAAAGTGACTTGCACACCGGCTCTCAGTGACACAGGTTTCGCATTCGAATCCTGGCAGTGTCATGGTGTTTGTAGCTGTTCGGAATCAGGTAAGCCGTAAGTGCCAATCTAACAGGATCGTAGATCGTTGTGGGGTAGTGTTACTCGCGTCCGTAGCATACCTTCCAAGCTACACGTGCTCATGGATAGTGTTAAATGAGTAACAGCGTTCGTCGGCGCAGCATACTTTTGGGCTGGTCACAGGGACGTGGCCAATACGTCAACCCTGGTACAACCGGTCGTACGTGGGTCAATCAATTTTTTGTACCTTAGCTGGGATGATACAAAAACTTATATTTCAACGGACACATACAAGTCAGGTTCATATTAAAATATTTAAGATATCATTACTAGCACATTTTTGTCCACTTCCGTTATAATTTGAATTCGGAAAAATTGTTTTCTAATACCGCTCTTGTGAACCTGATGAATAAACAAGTGGTATAATTTTTTTTTTTTATTTAAAAAGTCAATTCATACTTTTTTCACTCTATTGCAGAAAGTCCTTTATAAATAAATTTCATTCCTTTTTAAGTTTATCTGGCGCCATCTATTGGTAGATACATGCAACTTAAATCTAAATAAAACTAAAATTAATGAATTAAATTTAATGAAGGAATTAATATTTGAAAAAACCGTATAACATCAAGTGTCATCTACTATATGTTCGAAAAAAATGTATTTGAACTTGAGTGGATGAATATTAGGTTTTTTATGAACGATTGAAAATTTGAACAAGATATATATAGAGGAGAGTGTGAGCTAATAGAAGGAATTGAATAACATACTTTTGATACGTGATCAAGCACCCGACGGCATTATTAGCTCTCCTGTAGACATGGCTTATATGGAATTTTTGAGCATTAATATATCACAAAGAAATTCTTACAAGTGATATAGACCAGGGATGGGCAAACATTTTCAGTCGCCGGACCAAAAGTCGACAAAAAAGTTTGACGGGCCAAGATAAATTTTTCTCAAATTGTAAAAACGATATACAAGTATTACAATTTAAATATGTCAATGAGATGAATGAAATTGCGATTTCATTTTTAAATGTTCACTTATATTTGGGTTCGAAGTGAGATGTACTGATTCTAAGGAACGAGGCTAAATGCCGCGGGCAGTAGTTTGCCCTTCGGATATAGACAAAAGAAGATAGAGAACGCGTTGAAGTCGAAGAGCCCTCTGGTCGACCCTCAACCTCAACCGACGAAGCTCACGTCCAGAAAATTAAACATTTGGTTCTTGCAAACCGTCGATTTACTATTAGAGACCTTGCTGATGATGTTGGAATTTCAAAAGGATCGGCTATTTCTGGATATATCCTAAATTCAAAAGACCACTCTGGGGACGTCGTTTTGAGTCGATTGATTGAGTCGATTCAACATGAATCGCCCCTCGCTTTGAAGGCCATCTGTGCAGATGACTTTTTAGCATGCATTGAGGATTGGAAAGAAAGTTGGCATAAGTGCATTGTGTCCGGAGGGGATTACTTTGAGGGCGATGAAATAAATTTGGAAGAATAAATAAAGAGTTTTTCAAAAAAAAAAAACATTATTCTTACGTTTTGGGGACAGTAGTATATGAAAGAATTTCGACTCTCGAATTTCGACCTGTTTTTATTGGATGAATGATTATTTTTATTGGAGAATTTTGAAAACACTGTAGCTGCTGAACAGATTAATACCTAGTTAATAATTTATTTTGTGATAATTATTTTATCAATAAACAACTGTTCATGACTGTCTCATTCTAATGGCCAGAATAATTATAGATTAATTTTCATGACTCATTTAATTATCATTACTGACTTTGATTTTGATTATCATCACTGTTGAGAAATAAGCCATAAATGAGTTATCAAAATATCAAATATCAAAACAGTTAGTAAAATTACTGTGGAACAATTATTCATGATTCTAGTTGATTTATCACCCTCCAAAGGCTCGTTCCCACCGAAGCGTGAGGCGGCGACGCGTCACGCGGCACGAAGAAAAGTTTTCAACCCGTTCACACCGAAGCGTCATAAATCGCTTTGCGACTAGTGAAGTTCAGTTACTTCTACTAGATGGCAGATCTACTATTGGTCACTACTACAAGTCACATGACTCGGCAAGCATTTGAGAATTGAAAGTGGGTCAACTCGAAGCGGTGGATTTCAACCGGTTTCAGGCGAACGTTGTGAGGCTAGTGAACGAGCCTTATGGAAGAATTTCTGTCTGCCACATCAAATATAAAATAAAATTACAGTTTAAATACTAATGTGTATTCAGTGCAGAGCAAAAAAATCTTCTTCTCTTTACAATATTTGATGAACCATTACATTAATTTTTTATAAGCATAGTACTACCCTTATAGTATATCGACATTGGATCATACGGGCCTGAATGGCCGAGTATGTAGTGCTCTGGCACTATGTGCCACAGGTTTCGGGTTCGAGTTCCGGCGGTGCCATGTATGTTTGTAGTGGTTCGGATTCCACGAACGTAGCCGTAGGTCCCGATCTCCTACGAATGTACGAGTGTCACGGAGTCAAAGTCAGACTTCTATCTGCAGGTGCTCCATCAGAACAGAAGCTGCACCCCTCTTCCCTCCTCCTTCCATGAGAGACACGAAAACAACAACATTGGATCATACGATGAAACCATTATTTTATCACCTTATTAGGGGGTTACATCGTTAATTATGTGTCAAAAACTGTTTTTTTTGTGAAGAAAAACTGTTTAAAGAAAAAATGCCAAATGCCACTGTTTCGTGTTAAAATATCATTAAAATAAAAAATAGAAAACGGGGTGTCCTTTCCAGTTAAACAATGATTTCAACAAAAATATTGGTCAGTTTCTTTAGTTATTACCGACGCTGCAGTTATCGAACGAGCCGGCCATGCAGACAAATAGATTTTCCAATATTCTTTTAAAAGGACGAGCAATAAGAGTTTCATTCGTTGTTCCCCTTATGTGAGTGTCAACGTGTAATTTTTTTTTTTTATTCAATCATATATATATGCGACTATTTTTTTTTTTTTATTTTAAACTTTAAAAAAAATGTTACATATAATTCAAGTTACTATTGTTAGTTATATTATGTTTTATGTATACGAATATTTTAAGAATAAAAAAGTTCAAACTCTTGGAATGTGAAGGTGATATTGCATTATAATTCCTCAGATATACTGATCACCACTATCATCATCAGTGGTGCATCAGATCCATGGTGTGCCAATGCCGTCTACCTACTAGTAGATTTCGAGAGAGGAGATGTCTTATTTTTAAGGGACATGCTGGTCAGGCCTACGCTCTGTCGTCATATTAGACCGGAACCTATGGTTTAAAATTTATTTTTCGAATCATTACAAACATACATGACACCACTGGGACTCACAGAACCCAAGGCCTATGGCATAAAGCATCAGAGCGTTAGTCACTCAGGCCCCATTAAATACACTATTGAATAAAAATTCAAAGTTTATTATTTGAAAATTAATTCTCTTATCAAAGAAATGATCATAAAAGCAAAATAAGAGTATGTAAAATAGACGAAATACGATGAAAGAACGATAAAAATACAATTATTAATTATTGATGAGATTTTCTAAAATTAATTAAAAAGTATGATGTTATTTAATGAAATAATTTACTTAATTTTTAATAATATAAAATTCATTGGCATGGGTGTATTAATTTTCAATAATAAATCAGTTAAATTTCAGAATAAAAAGTATATTCTTTGCATTGAGAATGGACACCAATGGCGTGCTTCCTGTTATAATTATAATGGGTTTTTTGGGATTTTAATAAACAATTATTCTTATAAATAAAGGAAAAATAATGTAATTGGAATACATGAAAATCAATTACCTACAGTGATTTTTTCCCTTTTTTTTAGAAAAAAATTTTTATTGAAAATATGTGTACTATAATTATATCTTCTATTATATAAATAACATTGTGAAGATTTGATTCATGATCTTGTAATGATTCTTCAATTTGACACCAATTGAGAATGTTATATCTTTCGCTTAGCAGTTTTTGATACACCATAGTATATCGGAATATAAGAATATCATAGTATGTATGCATCCTAGTACTAAGTATCGAAGTATTTTATTAGCGGGTATGCAATATAAAAAGTGTTATGAAATTTAAATGAATTACTATTTTAAATTTGTTACCGTTAGCATAGACGAATTTTTTAGAAATGTTTACATATAATTTAAATCATAATAATAATGTAATATAATGCAATAGTTCCATTAAGATATTCCATAAATTTGTGAATTTAAATTTTTATTATTATTTCATGTTAATTAAAAAATTCCTTCTTAAGTATACAATTTTATAAGTACCCCAAACAAAATTAAAATGTATTATGCATTCTTATATAATAATCTATCAATAGTTATAATTTAAAAAACTCATCTTAAAAATGAATAAAATTGATATTTAATTTATGTAAAAAAACCTATTTTATAATTATTAGCTAATTTTATATTTATTAATGCTACATTATATATGCTATAAAAAAGGAGTATTTAATCTTATTGGCATTAAAAACATTGAAAGTTAAGTTTCTTAATTCTTGCAATTGTTTTCATTGCATAACTTTTTTTAACATGTGATATATACGATTTCATTAATCAAAATAAATTTAATTATAAGAACTACATGCGTAGATTTTGTTTTATTTATAGCTCATTTCAGACTAAATATGTAAGTACTTTAAAAATAAAAGAAAATTCAACCACCTAAATTTTTAATTTTTTTCATAAATCTTCTTAAAAGGAATCCATATTAGGAAATAAAAACGACAATCATTAATTCAACGCGTAACTTGTTCTTTAGAAAATTCTTATTATCTTAACAAAAATGCTTTAATTCAATTAATAAATTACTTTTATAAATATTCTGCGTCAATTTGAATTACTGTTTTTGCTTACCCATTAAAAGGTTTGCTTTCTCATAATTAGCGGTGAAAAATAATTCAATTGCTTATTAAATTATCATAATGGAAACCAAAAATGCCGTAATGAAAATAATTACTTTTATTTATCCTGCTTATTTTGAGCAATATCTAACTAAATAAAATACTGTATGAAGTGAAAAATCGCAAGTTTATATTATATTAGTTAATTGAAAAGAAACATTAAACTCCTTTATTAATTTTATTATAATTTGCTTTGATGTTGATAATTCTGCAGTTATACAAAGTTTTTAGACACATATATTTAGGAAAATTGTTTTGGGTTTCTTTACTTCATATCATATTCAAATAAATAAAAAAAAAATTCTGGCCGGTAAATATTTACAACATATTTCGATGATCGTTTTTCATAAATAATTAATTTTAATTTTCTTATACAGTATCCTTTCGAATAAAAAGAAATTTTTAGTAACCTATTGATTACATTAAATTAAGTTATTTTCCCTCAGTTTCAAATGAATGCAAAGGTGTTTTCAATGATTAAATAAATATTAGAATAAAAACATTTACATTTGGACAATACTATGGCTATTGATAATTTAATAAAACATGACCTTATAAGTTCATAAAATGAAAAATTTATAGAAAAATGTAAATTAATTTATATTGATTCTGAAAAATTCTTTTTGTTTTACAGACACGATTATTTTTCAAAAACGACTAATAATTGTACCATGTTAAAAATTTAAAATCTTTATAAATTTTTTAAGATCACAGCCAAAAATCCGGCAATAGTTGCAATATTTGCAATAGTCAGAAAACTTTTAATATCTTCTACCAGCTATGAGAATTTTTTTAGTCATATAAAGGAGAAATATAAAACCAGTTAATTCAAATATGTAGAAAAATAACGCCATATTTGTCCTTAATTTTAATGATAAGTAACAGTGCATTTGCCGTTTAGTAAAAGGTTATTGGCTTCGTTTGTATTTGATATGTGTTGTTGATACTAATCCACCTAGTGTGCAAGAAAGTCTACACCAAGTCCAAAATTTCGTCGCAGTTGACTAAGCCATTGCTAAGGGTAATATACGGCTTCCCTTTAGAGAGGAACCACGAGGACTGAAGACTGACTTAACCTCAAGACTAACCTCATTTACGGGAGATGTATTAATATGGAAAAAAAGGATACATTTTATATTAATAGACAGACTTTCTTTTTCATGCATTATTTTCGAATGACGGATACCTCAAAGGGAGATCATTTCTCACTATAAAAGGCAAATCTGTAGCAGTATCAACGTTACCCAATGAGCCCCAGAGAATGCCCGTTTCAATGCTGTGATGTGTGTTGATACTAATCACTCCTAGTGCAAGAAATCTACACCCAAGACCTAGTCACCTGCGGCTTCGTCACAGATGACTAGGCCATTGCTAAGGGCAATATGCAGCTTCACTTTAGTGAGGAACCACGAGGACCTAAGACTGTTCAAACCTGAAAACAACGCTCTATGATTATATTAGACTGGGACTACGTTTTAAAGTGGATTCCAAATCCTCTATAAATATCCATGGCGCCGCCGAGGGCTCGAACCAGAAACCTGTGGTATCGAACGCCAGACACTCGGCCATTCAGACCCAACATTTGATATGTTTTAACATTTGATATGTTTTTTAACTAATTACATGTAATTTTAATATGTGTTTTTTGAGGATATATATAATCATTAATATTTTTTATACTTATATAATATTTTTTGTGGTTCACTTAAATCAATGGTCATCTTCAGTTTTCAAAATTTTGCAATTTTATTCGAATTTGCATGACATGAAACAGCAAAAAAACGAAGGATTTTATTCGTCCAAAATTAAAGGTTAAAATAATTTCAACTTCTTCTTTCATGGCTGTCATTTCGGAAAAAGCAACAGAAGAGCTTCACGTTTTACGGCTGGAAATCTACAAATAACAGTATTCATATTTTTGCAAACCAAAATAAAATCACATATATCCAAATTTTTTTTTTTAAATATATATTCAAATATTTTTTTACGCATTTGTTACCAGAATAAATAAATAAATAATGAATTATAACCATTCCAACCCTGAAAAAGCAAAACAAAGCATGGAAAATTTTCCACGAAAACAATCCTATTTCTAAGTTGGGAAAACCAGAAAAAATTTTAAAGAGTGCTGAGATCAGAGCTGCAACCGATTTCAGAAAAAAAAAAAAATCAAGAAAACTTTTTTTTTCTTTTTCTGTTTAAAGTCTGGGAATTTTTATCTCTTTTTCTGGGATTGCAATTTAAAGAAAGTAATGTTCCACCTCAATGGTTTACCTTCTGCAAGAATAAATTGGCATTTGGCTTGAACCCGCGAAGAAAATTCTTTTTCCAAAATAAAAAAATAAAAAATATATATATTATTTACTTTTTTCGAGCGTTAGACTCAAGCAATGCATTTTAAATATTATTGAAGTACGATTCTATACAACATATTCCGCGTAATGTAAGAATAACAGAGCGCACGTTCCCCCAAAATGTGTTTTGTAAATACATTCTAATTTGTTTTTTGACTTTCCTTTAAATATTTAATTTTCTTTTTTTGTTCAATAACTATATATATATGTTTTGAGAAAAGCAAGAACGCACATATTTTTTATTTCAGAGGCTTTTAAATAAAATTCAGATTTGTATTCATGAGTATATATTTAGTGAGTGCACTTTGTAGAAATCTAAGAAGAGATCTGCATAAATAAAAACTTATTTGTTATTCGATAATTTTAGTACTTACTTTTCTACATGACAATTTGAAATAATTTTCAAAAATAAGTATATATATTTGTGACTGGCATATTAAAATTTAAATAAAAAGTAATTAAAATAAATAAGTTTATAATAATTTGTTTTAATGTTGGATCTTAGTCATTGCCTGTAGAATACATAATTTTCTATAATAAAAAAAGATTATAGAAAAATTAAATAGGATGTTTAATTTTTATTGTCCATAATGAAGAGAATTATGCTTTATTTATGTTTCTGACAATTGTTTTATGAGTCAGGAAGCTTTTAATATTTTCTATATCTTCGAGAATTTTTTTAGTCGTGTAAACGAGAATTCAGAAACCAGTTATATCAATGTATAGAAAAAAAATCAGGAAATAACTGGAAATTTTATTCAAATAGAAAAATAATTGCATAATTGTCCTTAATTATAAAAATAAGTAACAGTGTATTTTCCGTTTAGTAAAAGGTTATTAAATACAAAAATACATATTAAATACATTTAATATGTATTTTTGTTATGGTTAATAATCACAATAGTACAAAAAATCTTACACCATGTCCTGAAGACCCCATCGCAGGCTACTGGGCCATGGCTAAGGGTAATATATCTTTTATAAATAATTTTTATTTCAGAGGTATTTAAATAAAATTCAGATTTGTATTCATGTTTAATATCTGTGCTGGTTCAAGTATATTTAGTGAGTGCAATTTGTAGAACAACTTAATGAAATTATTTCCTAAGTGACAGGAGTGCATTATTTTGAAGCTAATTATAAACTTTCTGAGCGAAACGTATCCAAAACGAAAATTAAGATTCCATTTTCTAAATTAATTACTCTAATTTTTTATACTGCGAATTTCACTAACATTGTCACAAGAATAAGTAATTTAATAGGCGAGCTTTCATTAATAGAAAAGTTTAATTAAGTTTCTAAATTAAAATCGTCGAAATAAAAGTAAATAAATTTATAATTGATTCTATTTTTATTTAGAAAATTTAATGTGCTAATCAGTACATATCAGTGATACAAAATATGCATTAAAAGTAACCTTTCAAGAATTCAATTACTATTTTTAAAAAAAATTAAGACATTAATTTAGATATGCAGAAATATTTTATGTTTTAAGAGTGTAGAAATATCGGCTACTTATCGATTTATTAAATAAAAATGGAGTCCCCAATTCTAAACACATTTTTAAGGGCATTATCAGTAAATGAGCATTCGTTGTTTCAAAGTTAATGAAATAGGTTCGTGGTATAAAGTCTTGTTCTGAAAACAAGTCTCTCGTTTTTTAATAAAAAGTCTTAAAATTCTTTCGTTTTTAACTCCTGTTTAATTGCTTATTAGTTAATGTAATATAAAAAAAAAAAATAAATGTCAATTCCTATTTTTTTTCACTATATCTTAAAAAAAGTCCTTTACAAATAAAGACGAAATTTTCCTCTTACATCTGGTGCCATCTATTGGTAGATATATGCAACTTAAATCTAAAAAAAATATACTAAAATGAATTAATTAAATTTAATTACTGAATTGATATTCGAAAAAACTGTATTCACATCCAGTGTCATCCACTACAAGTTTAAAAAAATGTATTTGAACTCCACCGGATGAATAAAAAGTATTTTATGAGCGATTGAAAATTTGAACAAGATATATATAGGAAGAGTGTCAGCTAATAATAGGAATTGAATAAAAGCTAAAACAGCATAAATTTATCCTAAAGAGTGTTGTTCTGAAATACATCGTAAATGAGTTTGTTTCAAACACGTGCATCACAAAAAACTTCAAAATAGTTCTAAAAAACTTAAAAACTATCTATTTCTTATGGAGGAAATCGGTTTTCAAACGGTTCAATTTTCCTTTATTAATTTTATATTATATATCCTATAAAAAAGTGTATTTAATCTTATTAGCTTTAAAAGTGTTGAAAGTCTCTTATTTCTTGCAATTGTTTTTCTATTAAGTAACATTTATTTAACATTTGATATATACGATTTCCATAAATCAAAATAAATTGAATTATAAACATTACGTACGTAGATTATTTTATTTATAAGTAATTACATATTAAACATGTAAGTACTTTTAAAATAAAAGAAAATTCTCCTAAGTGTTTACTTTTTCCCAATAAAACATCTTAAAAGGAATCCATATTAGGAAAAGGGAACGATAAAGATTAATTGAACGCGAAACCTTTTTTGAGAAAATTCTTACTATCTTTCTTACTAAAGTTTGAATTAAATTAATAAATTACTTTTGGAAATATTTTGCATTGCTTGGTTTGCTTATCCATTAAAAAGGTTTTTACTTCTCATAATTAGTGGTGAAAAATTATTTAGTAATTGCTTATTAAAATCGTAATGAAAACCAAAAATAACGCAAGTTAAATAATCACTTCATTTTTTCATTCTGCATGTTTTAAGCAATATCTAAGTAAGTAAAATACTGTATTAGAGTGAAATTTCTGCACTTGCAAATGCATATTTCAATAGTTAATTGAAAAGAAGCATCAAATACTTTTATTAATCATATTATACTTTGTATACCTCGAAATATCTGCATCAAAGCAAAGTTTTTAGACATATATTTTTAGGAAAATTGTTTTAGATTTCTTTACTTTCCATGAAATTTCAATATCCCATTCAAAGGAATAAAAAAATTTCTGGTCTGTAAATATTTACCGCATATTTCGATGATTAACTTCGTTTTTTAACAATTAACTAATTTGCATTTTCTTATACAGTATCTTTCGAATAATGAAATTTTAAGTAACTCATAAGTATTTTTAAGTACATTAAATTAATTTATTTACCCTCAGTTTCCAATGAAAAGAAAAGATTAAATGACTGAATGATTAAATAAATATTAGAATAAAAAATATTTACATTTCAACAATAATATAACTAATGACAAGGTAATGAGACATGACCTTATGAACTCATAAAATGACAGTTCTTTTAATTAATTTGATGAATAATAATTTAAAGAATAGATCTATTAATTTATATTGATTCTGAAAAATTATTTAATTTAAAGATATGATTATTTTTATGGAAACAACTAATTATTGTACCATGTTAGAAAGTTTTTTTAATGCAGCTGGCAAACACTTAGACATTTGTCTTTAAAGTTTTAAGGCAAGCGTTGCATTGACGTTAGTCACTTAGCACTACAGAAGGGGTACGTGTAGCTTGAAGATAAGCTACGGACGCGAATAACACTATCACCCATAACACTCTACGATTTTGCTAGACCGGGACCTATGGCTTAAAGCGGATTCCGAATTTCGACAAACATCCATGGCACCGCCGGGGGCAAACCCCTTGAACCCTGTGGTACCGAGCGCCAGAGAATATTAAAAGCTTTATAATTTATTCTGATCTCCGCCATAAATCTGAGGCAATAGTTATATTAGTCATAAAACTTTTTAATATTTTCACTGCCAGCTATGAAATTTTTTCGTATAAAGAGAAATAAGAAACTAGTTTAATAAATATATATAGAGAAAAACCAAAAAAAAAAAGTATATATATATATATTTTTATTTAATTAAAAAAAATGAGTATGTATCCTTAATTTTAAAGATAAATAACAGTGTATTTGCCGTTTAGTAAAAGATTATTGGTTTCGCTGCATTTGATATGTGTTACTGTTGTTGTTACTAATCCCCCTAGTACAAGAAGTCCTACACCAGGGTCAATAGACCTCGTTGCAGATACTGGTCCAAGGCTAAGGGGCAAGGCAGCGGCTTCACTTTAGCGAGGACTGAAGACTGATCAAACCTTAAAAACAACGCTCGACGATTATATTAGACTGGGACTATGTTTTAAAGTGGATATCGTCGAATGACTAGAAATATTCATGGCGCTGCCGGGACACGAACAGCCGAAACCTATGGCACAAGCTCAGACACTCGCCAATTCAGGCCCCAACATATGATACGTTTTTACACTAACTAATTATATGTTGTTGTTGTCATATCCTCATGGAAGGAGGGAAGAGGATGCAACTTCTGTTCAGATGGAACACCCGTGGGTAAGTCTGACTTTCGACGCTCCGTAACGCTCTTACAGTCATAGTAGACCGGGACCTACGGCTTAAAGTGGAATCCAAACCACTACAAACATCCATGGCATCGCCAGAACTCGATCCGAAAACTGTGGCATCGATCCCCAGAGCTCTAGACACTCGGCCATTCAGGCCCCACTAATTACATGTAATTTTTAATATATGTTTTTTGAGGATATATATAATCATTAATAATTTTATGCATATATAATATTTTCGTGGTACATTTAAATCAATAATCATCTTCAGTTTTCAAAATTTGGCATTTTATTCAATTTACATGGCATGAAATAGCAAATAAACAAAATAATTTTATTCCTCCAAATTCAAAGGTTAAAACAATTTCAAATTCTACTTTCTGTCTGTTACTTCCGAAAAAACAACAAGAAAGAGCTTCGCGTTTAACGCCTGGATAGATTCAAATAACAGTATTCATATTTCTGCAAACCAGTAAAATTATTCCCCTTCAAAATATTTTTAAAGCATTTGTTACTGGCAGAATAAATAAATAAATAAATAATAAATTATAACCATCCCAATCCTGAAAAACAAAAGAAAAAAGCATGGAAATTTTCCATGAAAACAATCCCATTTCTAAGTTGGGAAAACCAGAAACAAATTTTAAACAGTGCTGAGATCAGAGCTGCAACCGATTTCAGTAAAGAAAAACCTTTTTTTTGTTTCTGTTTAAAGTCTGGGAATCTTCATTTCTCTTTTTCTGGGATTGCAATTTAAAAGAAAGTAATGTTCAACTTCAATGGTTTGCCTTGTACAAAAATAAACTGGCATTTGGCTTGAACCCGCGAAGAAAATTCTTTCAGAAAATATATATATATATTATTTACTTTTCTCGCACGTTACACTCAAGAAATGCATTTTTAATATTATTGAAGCACGTTACCCCCAAAATGTGTTTTTGTAAAATACATTCTAATTTATTTTTGACTTAACTTTGAATTCTCTTTAAAGTATATTTTTAGGTTAATTTCCTTTTCTTGTTCAATACCTATATTTATGTGTTTTCAAAAAAGTAAGAACATGTTTTTATTTTACTGACATTTTTAATAAAATTCAGTTTGTATTCATGCTTAATGTTGTGCTGGTTAAAGCATATTTAGTGAGTGCACTTGTAGAATTTTAAGAAGGCTACATCCAATAAAACATTTGTTATTCTGACGTAGTACTTACTTTTCTGCATGACAGTTGAAATAAACCAAAAATAAGTATATATTCATGCAACTACGACATATTAAAATTTGGAGAAAAAGTAATTAAAACAGAAGTTTATAATAATTTTATGTTAATGTTTGATCATAGTCATTATCTAAGTGCAGTTAGAAATTATTCACAATAAGGAGTTATAGTAGTGCCATTTTCACGATGTTTAATCCTTCATTGCCATATAACAAAGGGGATTATGTTTTATTTATATTATATTTTACAAAGTTTATGTAATATAAATTAAATAATGTTTTTCAAATTCACAAGAAAAAATTAAAATTTTTTTTATACGTTTCAACATTGTAAAAAATACAATTTTTTAATTGCATTTTTAATACACGATTTTAATTTTGAGTGACTGGGTTGTTATATATACTTGTCAAATAACATGCATTCCTCTCTTATGGGAATGAAATGCCAAAACTCTTCACGTGAGAAAAAAAAGTGCTACAGCATATTAATATAACACCTTAATGTTCTATTAATAATTTTAGTGATAAATAACACTAATAATAAATAAATAATTTTAATGATAAATAATATTTGAATCTTATTTGAATGCTGCAGATGATAAAAATTATTATAAAATATCTATTTGCGTGTTCTTATTTTATCATTTGAATCATTCAAATGGAATTAAAGTATTATTTATCATTAAAATTATTTATTACTTTTTAAAAAAATGATTCATTAAAATCATCAATTTTCGATTGTCAATAAACTATGTCCTCTTAAAAGAGCATTCTTAAGATA